>PVJI01011350.1:0-56554 GCA_004026765.1 Micronycteris hirsuta | reverse complement strand
GATGGAACTGGAGAGCATTATGCTAAGTGAAGTAAGCCAGGCAGTGAGGGACAAATACCATATGATCTCACCTTTAACTGGATCATAATCAACAAAAGCAGAAAGCAAGCAAAACATAACCAGAGACATTGAGATTAAGAACAGTCTAATAATAGCCATGGGGGAGGGGGGAGGGGACAATGGGGAGAAGGATTTTCAGGAATCACTGTAGAGGACACATGGTCAGAACTAAGGGGGAGAAGGGGTTGGAGGGGAAGGGAGGAGGGGAGGGGAGATGATGCAAATAACTGTAATTGAACAACAATAATTATTTAAAAAAATAAAATGAAGAAAATTAATAAAAAGAATTTAGAAAATATATGTGAAGTGTACACAATATACACGAGCATAACATGGGGTGAGGTGGTAAATTAAGTTGATGTGTTCACAGGTCCTTACATTGCCCAGAAAGATGTATAATACAAATTATTTTTACTTATTACATTTTTCCCACTCCCATTGGAAAATGGAATAAGTAAACATAACCCATCTAAAAGAAGGCATAATAGGAGAAAATCAACATAGAAGAGATTGGAAAAAGAAAAAATAACATGATAGCAGATTTAAATCCAAGTATATTAGTAATTTTGTTACATGTAAACAGACTAAACATTCCAATGAAATTATATCAGAATAGATTTTAAAATATTTCATATCAGTCCTCAGGTTAATATGCTTTTTCTATTGCATTTAGAATAAAATCCAAACACTTTTCTCAATGTCAACATAATTTAGTTCTTTCTGACCCCTAAACTTACTCTTTTTAATCACTATGTTCCAACCAGGCAGGCCTTCTTTTGGTTACTGAAATAATCAAGCTAGTTCATGCCTTAGGGTTTTGTATTATTGTATTAATAATGGTTTACCCAATTTTTGCAAAGCTGGATTCTCCTGTCAAATAGCAGCTTAAATGGCCCTTTCTCAGCAGCTTTCCTTAGTCATTTAATCTGAAATAGCCTATTTTAATTTTCTGCTTAGCATAATTACTGTCTTATATTTTATTTACTTATGGCCTATTACCACTAAAATGTAAATCCCGATAGTAGGAATCATGTCTACTCTATTTACCACTGTTTCCCCAAGTCTAGTACAGTGACTGGGAAAGTACTCAATAATTATTTAATGAATGAATAAAGTTAATTTACCTTTTAAACAGATAGGAACTTTCTTATGTTTTTGTATGTTTACTGTCTTGGTGGTGGCTGTTCGAATACTTTCTTGTTATCAAAACGGTATCAAGGCTCCTTTTATGTATGCTAGTGACCCTTGAAAATGTGCACTGTTTGTGTAAAAATTGCAGGAGTTATTCCATCAATTAATCAAATTTGTGGTGTCATCCTACATATAACTATAGTAACATGTAAAAAAGGAAAGGTTCATAGGAAGGCTATGCTACTGAATTATTAAAGGGTTGCAATATGCTTCTGAAGAACATTTTTGTCCCAAATTAGGATGATAAGAGTACTACAGGTGTATGCCGTAAAGCACTAGAAAAACCTTCACCTGTTCTTAGGGAAAAGAAAATAAATTTTTAAAAAATTACCCCCTTACAGGAAACTTTAGAGTGGTAATTCCAGGAGAGGTGATATATTTTGGTAACTTCCTTTTTTACTCTCTGTTCCATGCTTAGGATTATTTTCACATCAAAGCAATCATACTGGTCACAATTTTGCATCCTAGTCTTTTAATTTAGAAAATAAACATTTTCCATTTGAAAGACTAGTCTAATGGCTTTTTAAAAATAGCTATATTTCGCTAAGTATACATGGTGGAATTTGACCAATCTCTAATTGTTAAAGATTGTTCCTAATTTTTTACCTAATTATTGCTATAACTAACATTTGTCCTTAATATTTATTTGTTATTTCTTAAGGGGAAGTGGGCAGACAATACAAAAAGGTGACAGCTTACTAAGGGTTTGTGCTAATTAGAAAAATATACATGGGGAATTACAAAAGCACAATATAAAAAAGTATGTAATAATAATATTTATTAAACGTAAGAAAAGTAGTGGAAATTTCTTTGTAGGAGGGGCTCATCAGAAAAACATTTTACAAAGACTATGGAGCTGGACTTGGCAAAGTGATAGGTCTTAATGGTAGAAAATGTTCCAGGTCAGTGTGGGTGCTGAAGGAGGAGTTTATTTTTTGTTGGTACTTTTAAGTAACTTTTTGTTGGTGTTTTCTCAATCAGGAAGCTCTAATCACAGTAATAGTAAGCAACCAAGACCTATATCAAAGATTGGACTCCTAAGTCCCCTGCCAAAATCTACCACATTTCTGGGTTTTTTTTTTTAAGATTTTATTTATTTTATTTTTAGAGAGAGGGGAAGGGAGGAAGGACGAGAGGGAGAGAAACATCAAATGGTTGCCTCTCACATGCTGCCAACTAGGGACCTGGTCCACAACTCAGGCCTGTGCCCTGACCAGGAATCGAACCAACAACCTTTTGGTTTGAAAGCGGATGCTCAAACCACAGAGCCACACCAGCCAGGGCCCAAATTTCTTTTTCTTCTCCATTGTCCATACTTTTTCCCCTTTCATAATTCTCTTCTTTATGTCTTTGACTGACTCTCATCTATTTTAAGTAATGGAAATAGGTAAATCCCTCTACTTCAAGGCATGTAACCAATACAAACCATTGTAATTATTCTGTAGGATATTAAAAAAAAAAACTCTGGGAAACGCTGTCTTAAAACACATATTGTATGCATTTTAATCTTTAAAAAAGAGAAATAAGAACACTAAAGAATATTAACCAAGAGTTATCAACTTACCATACACTAAATAAGGAACATAAATCCTCTGATCTATAAAAAATAATAACCAAATAACAGATACTGTGATTTCCTCTCATGGTTGTATTGTAGCAGGGATGGACTCCACATTGATAATAATTCCAGTCTTACTGTCACACAGGACATGCTTCGTGGACCTCCATGAGACTGCCAGGTTTAGGACAGATGTAGGAACCACAAAGTCAGAAATGAAAGAGTAAGACTTCACAAGATGTGTTGTCACTGACTCTTTTCCTTCTGACTCTTTTCTTCCTTAAGGATAGCAGCTGCTTCCCCCACACACACCAGCAAACTACTCCAATCCCTCTCTACTACACTTACCATCTGCAGATGCCCTGGGGCTTGTCTATTTACAATCTTTCCCTCTACAGCAGAGGTGGAACCCTCAGGAAAGTTCTGGATTCATCCACAGCCAGATGGGTTTCAGAATTCTGCAGGCCCACCCACCTCTAGTTGTTTCCAGTGTACTTATGATTCCTGTATCTTCTGATTCTTATGCTATTCATCTGCCCACAAAACACAACCCTAAACCAATGCACAGTCTCTAGCCCCCTTTCTAGTATAAAGCAACTGCTCTGTTCATGCTTCTTTTGGATGGCTCAGAACTCTTGATACTCATGGTCTTTAGACCATTTATTTATAGCTTGGACACCATGCTTTCCGGATAGTTTTATAAGGAGAGTGGAATGTCCATAACCACCTCTGCCCAACCTTCTCAAGTTCTGAAGCGTCCTAGTTTCCCTCAATTCCCGATTAATGACAAAGGTAGGCACTATGGCAAAAAGACATCCTATAAATGAAACTGCGGATACAGTCTCGACTTAACAAGGATCTCCACATTGTAAAATTTATTTCTGGGATAAAGGTACTTTGTATATACATTCCAAATCTGCCTCCAGTCTTGTCTTATTAGAGCCAAATGTTGTAAAAAGCAGAGTTTATAAGTACAGATTCTGCAGTGGGAAACACAAAATTAAGAGGTATATGGGAGTTTCACTTTCTTCAAGCTGATGATATATATATATTTAAACGAAAAGGAAACAGTCCATATTGTAATGTATTAAATAAGGAGAATTCTCTTCCTGGTTTCTCTGCTGTTGGTATGTTCTTCTGGCTTCAGCTGGTATCTGTGAGTAGTGAAGCAACTTCTCACGATCAAATTCCACTGCACTGAAGAAGGGTAGAGCTAGGGACTCACTACAGCAGGGAGCGAAGATGACAGAGACACAGGTCTCTTACGATACGTAGTCTCCAGAATGGGTCAGCCTAAAAAAACCCCAAACCACGAGAAGGTGAAAAGAAAAAAGGGCGTGACTGAACTGAAGCAATTACTGTATTGTCTCAGCCCCAGCACGGCCTGAGGTTTCATCCCTCCCTAAATCCGCTGGGTCTGGGGTCGACTCCTACCCCATTCACCAACCTGAGGCTCCATCGCCTACCAAACTGAGGATGCGCTGACGTCCACACCACCAAACCTACTTCAGAATCTCGCAGGCGCCACAATGGGGAGCTACCCGCCCACCTACCTGTGCTGCGCCTGCGCCTCCCCGCGCGCTCTCAAGGTCAGCACCGCCCCTTGCCTCTAACCTAACACCCGGTGAAGAGACGGTAGCGGACGTCTTGCGTATCTCACCTCTGCGTGGCGTGGGGTCGCCGCCATTCAGGAGAGGGGCGGGACTTCCCGTCCCGCGCGGGCAGGACTTCCGGAAGAGCAGGAAGACCCTGTCCCTTTCAGTGTCAAGAGATTCCTGGCTGCACGGTGGGGTGCGGAGATCTGGGACGATCACGGTAACTCCAGGGCGTCTGGTGCACTACTTGTGCTTGGCGACATGGTGAGTCCTTCTGTGAGGGCTGGAGTAACTGGGGAGGAAGGGCCCAGAGGTCAGTCCAATGAAGGGAGTCGGTCGAGTTCCGTGCTGAGGATGGAGGGGGCGGGAGCAGTGGGATGAGCCGCGGGGCAAGACTCACCACCTGCCCTGGAGCGTCGGAAGCGCCTGGGCCCTTGGGGAAGCAACATCTGAAAGTCGGCCCTGCCCAACCGCGGGTTACGTCCTGGAGTACCTTGTAGGTAGCTCAAATGTTCGTGTCCCATTCACAGTGTACCGCGCGTGGTCCCAAAGTTGACCTTGCTCCATTGGTCGTCTCTGGTGGTCCCAGAATTGAGCTTGTCTGGATAATCATCTCCTCTCCTCCTTTAACTGTAGGGCCGTGGCCCAAAACTTCGGATCTTAGAAATGCCTTTAGCCTTTCCAACACCTGTCACTTAAAGAAACGACAAGGTCAGTTTATTTTTCAAACTCAGCCCTTTTGGAATTGGAAAGGGTGTCAAATAAAAAATCCGGACTTAGTAAGGAAATGCTTCATTCAGAAGGAATATTGCAAGGGCATTGAGGTAGGGACTATTAACAATAGGGAGAATAACCCTGACAATAAAAGTTCTGCAAGAGTCCGAAAGGTCAGCCAAAAGAGATATTTCAAGGCTAAAAAGAACTAGTTGTGGAGAAGTTAGATGAAAGGGTAGTATGGTCTAATAGCTCAAAGATTGTTTTACTCTCGTATCAGCCTATTCTGTAACGGAGCTGTTAAGGAGTTGTATGTTGTTTCAGACTGAGGGTGGGCCAACGTTTAGGGACTTGGGTGAAGAGGATCTTAACCAGAATTTGGGTAACGTTTTATTATAATTGATCTACAGGGACAAGCAGTTTAGCTAGTCATATATGAAGCAAAGAATGAATCTGCAGGTTTGTGTCTGGCCTTGTCATAGATAAACAAGAGGGTCATCCTTGAGCTTTACCCAAGTCATGTGGGCACTAGTGGTTTTTTGCAGTAAGCCTTTTCCAGAACACAAAAAGGTGTGGTGGGAGTGGGGGAATTTCTTATTTCTGTTGTTTTCCAAGATCACAGGAGTCCCGTAAAATTCAATATTGTCAGTTACTTGAGCATATTAAAAGATTTCAAATTCTCATCTAGAGGGGTTTCTCTCTTGGAATTTAGCTTTAGTTTGCCATGCTTTTTCAGAACCAAATATTGACATTGGTCAGCTATTGTGTGTAATGATTGAATTTTGAATGACCTTTAGAGACTTAACTGAATGTGAAACAAAAAAATCTTCAAATAGTGTGGTTCTTGGTGAACTGTACTGAGCTGTGACTACTAACCTCCGACTCTTGGGCACTGTGTGTGTGAGTGTGTGTGTGTGTTAACCTCATTGAATAATACAGTATTATTTTTTTTCCCTTTAGTATCAATGAAATTAGACAAAGATAGGGAACTGTAAAACCGGAGGGAACCAAAGATAGTAGTCCAACACCCCATCCCTGCTACCAGTTTTACAGAAGTAAAGAATCTGAGGTGTAGAAATAGGTAGTGATTTATCTAAAGTAACAACAGTTGGCCTAGTCTGGATTAAAACTCAGATCTCCACTTCGTAAATTTAAGCTGTTTTTGACTCCTAGGCCTTAAAAGGTTAAGGTACAGTATAATTAAAATCCTTGAATTCCTAATAATCACAGAAGCTGAATATGAACTTATTCCCGGTATTCTGAAATACTAGAAGTAGAAACCCTCTTTAACAACAAAAAAAAAAGTTTTGTTTTAGGCTAAGGTAAACAAACTCATGCTGTTTCTCAAAATGTCACTTAAGAGACTGTCACCTGGAGAATGTCACCAGGGGCTAGGTAGTTGACTTTCTCCATTCTGGTATTGTTTACATTTCTAAATTAATTTACTTAAGTCCAGTTTATCTTTCCCAGCTATGAAATTGATAACATCTTATTATGTAAGTGTAGTCAATGCTTGGAATCGTTCAAAAGAAAGGGTTTAGCCATTAAATGACGTCAACAAGGGTTGAATTTATTTAGGACTCAGGACTCAGCTTGGTTGAATTGAAAACTTTTGTACTCCTTTGCCTAATGGTATAATGAAAATGATGCAGTACTTGAATTCAGAATCCCCAGGTTCTGCCCATTATTATGTGAATTTGGCAAAATTACCCAGCTGTATAAAAGTCCATTTTCCTCTTAGAGAAGTGGGACTTAATGGGAATTAAAACACCTAACTTGTATTTGTGATTCTATGACTTCACTCAGGACTTTTTTCAGAATAAGTACATCTTTTTGATTAAATAAGATTTAATCTGATTTCCACGTATTTTTCTGTGTTAATTTCTCAAGTTTGGTTTCTTTTATCATTCATCTTTTCATTTTTTTTATATCATGTAGGTAATACTTGGAATCTGTCCATGTTTGGCCAAGTATTTCATTACTGTCTTAAATGCTATGAATTGGAAAAGAAAGCCTTGGTACACCTTGATTTTATTTTTGTTTTAATAGGTATAAGCTCATTCTGTTCTTTTATTCTCTGATACAGTATGTAGATCAAAATGCAGTAAATGCCTGTGCATGTAATAAGGTTCTCCTTTTGTGAGCAAATGACAATAGGATTGTTTCCCAGACTAAAAATACAATGTATTCACCTGAGGAATAAAACTGTATGTTTTATTCTTTTTCTTTTCGAAACTTTCAGTCCAACTTTAATCAAATAGGTCTTTTCACCATTTAGGCTGGTTTTGGGGGCAAAAGTAGATTAGAGCTGGCTCCTGGAATTGAAGGTATCTCATGGCTTATTTTACCTATATAACACTCTGTGGTAACTTTTACTGCTGGGACTGAGCTATGGTCTGTTGGGAAAAAATGTTGTATACCTCTACTTTAAAATTTATTAGAAAGTTTTCCATTTGGGACGTGAGAAGGGGTGTTGGGAAGAGAATGTGGTAAATGTTATAAGGGAGATATATGTAATGTGCTCAAAGAGTACAGAAGAAAGAAATTCTAACTGTGGAAAGGGGGTCATGGTGGTAGGTGACTTCAGCTGAGTTTTGAAAAGTGGGTTAGGACACTAGTTCTCAAATTTGAATTTGCTTAGGATTCACCTATAATCCTTGATTAAAAAGGCTTATCTGGGACCATTATAGGAGGGTGAAGTTTCAGAATCTTATTTTTAACGAGTTTTACAGTTAACGGTAAGCCTGAAACTGGTGGTCCTTAAACCACACTTTGAGAGAACTGTAATGCAGACATTAGAGATATCGATGAAGGTATTGGAGGTTTTTGTGCTTAGTGATACTCAGACATGTTCAGTTTGTTGATGAGGTGGATTACTTTAATTGATTTTTGAATGTTGAATTAGCCTCTTATACCTGGAATAAATCCCACTTAGTTGTGGTGTATAATTATTTTTGTATGTTTTTGGATTTGACTTCCTAATATTTTATTTAGGATTTTCTGCATTTATTGAAAGATGATGTTCTGTAGTTTTCTTTTTCTTATTATTATGTCTTTGCCTCATAGAATTGGTTATTAAGTATTCCCTCTGCCTCTATCCTCTGAAAGAAATTGTAGAGAGTTGGTATAATTTCTTCCTTAAATGTTTGGTAAAATTCACCAGTGAACCCTTCTGGGCTTGGTGCATTCTGTTGGGAAGGTTATTAATTATTGATTCAATTCCTTTCATAGATAACAGACCTATTCAGATTGTCTATTTCTTGTGTCACTATTGGCAAATTGTGTCTTTCAAAGAACTGGTCTGTTTTACCTAAGTTTTAAATATGTGGGCATTGAGTTGTTCATAGTATTCTTTCATGAGCCTTTTAATGTCCATGGGAACTGCGGCGGCATCTCTTTCATTTTCGATACAGTAATTTCTGTCATTCCTTTTTATCTTAATTATTCTGGCTAGAGACATACTGATTTTGCTGATCCTTTCAAATAACCAGCATTTGGTCTCATTAATTATTTTCAATTGAGTTCCTGTTTCCAATTTCATTGAATTTTGCTCTAATTCTTAATATATTTTTCTTCTTACTTTTGATTTAATTTGCTCTTTCTAGCTTCCTAAGGTAGAACCTTAGGTGGTTGATTCTGAATATTTTCTAATATACTTGTCTAAATTCAGTGTTATGAATTTTCCTCTAAGCACTGCTTTTGCTGCACCCCATAAATTTTGATAACTTTTGTTTTTATTTTCATTTAGTTAAAAATATTTTTAATTTCTCTTGAGATTTCCTCTTTGAACCATGTGTTATTTAAAAATGTTTAATCTCCACATATTTTGGGATTATTCAGTTATCCTTCTGTTATTCTCAGAACAGACATTGAATGATTTCAGCTCTTTGAAATTTACTAAGATGTGTTTTATGGCCCAAAATGAGGTCTATCTTGAAGGATGGATCCTAGTCAGGTTTCATTAGTTAATCACATAGTGGCTGAGATCCAGGTTTCCTTTCAATTCTGTAACTTTTCTGCTGACTGCTTTCGTTTACTACTTCTTTCTGAAAGAGGCTTAGTTCAAGTAATGGTAGAGACTATTCTCTTGGTTAGTTTTTGGTTCATTGAGGTTAATTTGTAAGACCAGTTTATACTCTGGGTTTTAAATAATTTTTTTTTAATTTGTTCTGGGATAAAAGCTTAAAGCAAGTTGATTTTAGAAAAATCAGAACATATTCTAAAGTGTTCCTTTTGAAGAGAGAATTTATTTATTTTTCACTGTTGTGCCATGGTTTTGCCCATGTTACAAAATCAAGAATGAACACAGCTTGCCCCAAAGGAACTTTGAAAAAATAAACTTGTCTATAAATAGCCAGTCCTGGTGAAATGAACATTCTCTTGGTTTTGATTGAAACAATTGTACCTTTTATTTCACCAGGCATTTAAAAATCATGGTTTTATTTCAAAAGTATTTGTTCAGTCATTCATTGTGTAAGTGCCATATCTATGTCAGGTGTTGTTTTTGACAACAGGGATATAACTTTCTAAAACACAAACAGTTCTTTTATGGAGCTTATGTTTTATTGGGACAGTCGGTCTATATGCCCGGTATCTGACTCTATATTTATGAACTGCATCTTAAAAATTTATTGTAGTAATTCTTTTGCTAAAGTTATATATTATTGTTTTTTTCTAAACAGTGAACAGGGAAATGATAGAAATGGTTTTTTAAAATAAATTCTGTAGTAGTAGGTGATATTATATTTTATTGAATAAATTGCATTTTTGTGCCACATAATTTTAGTTGTTTAAATTATTACAGGTCATGAGAGAATACAGCTCATTCACTTAAAATACCCTGATGTTACATTCATGTCTTTTACTTACATAAAACAGACTTAGTAATTGTGTTGTTAAAATAGATTCAATATATATCATGTTTTGGCCGTAAATAAAAGCTTTAGAAAAACCTGAAAAAATTTCAGCTTTTGATACTTTGATATTGATACTCAGGATCTTAATGTCTGATTATAATGTTTTATTTTTTTTAAATCTTTAGACCTATAGACAGAGACAACAATGTGGTGATGGCTAGAGGAAAGGGAGGCAGGGAATGGAGTGGGAGGAGGTGGGCAAAGTGGGGGAAAATAGGGTTACCTGTAATAGTGTCAACAATTAAAATAAAGAAAAAATCTTTAGATTTTATGAAATCTAATCTGCTCATATGAGCATTATCTTTAAAAGTGACTAGGAAAAGTACAACAAATATATGGCTTGAGCTAGATAGGACAATAAATACAAGGCTTGAATAAATAGTCTGCTTGAACTAGAACTAGATGACCTTGGTAGTTTGACTCAAGGTTCTGTGATTTTTAATATGTAAATTTGTGAATATTATTGATGTACATTTAGTTTAATATACATTGAGGGGACAAAGGAAGGAATATTCAATTTGTATGAAATTTAAGAAGAGTTTCATAAAGGATTGATTGAACTAGGCCTTTAATGGTAAGTAGAAAAGTATGTCCGATGGTGGTTAAAACGTAGAGTTTTACTTTTTTTCCTCAATAGCAATAATAAGTATATTTACTTAGTGATTAATAGTTCTACATCTACTCTACTTACATTAATTCATTTAAATCTTTATGAAGTAGTTATATCTTGGGGATTCTCTTAACCTTTTATTCTTTTTAAAAATTTATTTTTTTATTTTCCAATTATAGTTGACTTATAATATTAATTAGTCTCTGATATATAACATAGTGATTAGCCATTTATATAACTTACGAAATGATCACCTTGTTAGGATAGTACCCATCTGACACCATGCATAGTTATTACAGTGTTACTGACTATTTTCCCTGGGCTTTACTTTAAATCCCTGTGACTGTTTTTGTAACTGGCAATTTGTACAACTTAATCCCTTCCCTCCTTTCACCCATTCCCCTAAACTCCCCACCCCTACCCACAGTCTGACAACTATCAAAATGTTCTCTGTGTCTGTGAGTTTGTTTCTGTTTGTTCATTTTTTTTTTGTTTTGTTTTCTTAGATTCTACATATAAGTGAAACTATATAGTATTTGTCTTTCTTTGACTTACTTCACTTAGCATAATACTCTCTAAATCTGTTCATGTCGGCACAAATGGCAAGATTTCATTCTTTTGTTATGGCTGAGTAATATTTCATTTTATGTATGTACTATACCTTTGTCCAATCATCTACTAAAGGACTCTTAGGTTGCCTCCATATCTTGGCTATTGTAAATAATTCTATAATGAACATAGGGGGTACCTGTGCCTTTTCAAATTAGTGTTTTGGATTTCTTTGGATAAATACCCAGAAGTGGTATTTCTGGGCCATATTTTACCGATGTATTGTAAAAATAGAGGCACAACAAGATTAGAGTAACTTGATCCAAAGTCATACAGCTTGGAATTTGGCTTTAACCCAGGCTGCTTGGACACTGCTGTTGTGCCAGTCTTATTGTTTATCTTTGATAAGTTTCCACTTATGAAAAGATTGAATTAAAAAATTTTCCTGTAGAAGTAATATAGTTAGTGATTATTATATTTCTAGAAAATCTTTCCCAACCCAGTTAATACCTAATATTACATCTCAGATAGTGTTAGAAAAATGATTACTATCATACGTAATACTATTTATCAAACTAACTCAGATGCCAAACACTCTGTAAGTCACAATAAGGATTCCTTCAAATTTCTTTCACCTTATTTTATTTATCATAAAGCTCCTTAATGGAGAAAATAGATGCTATAGGTGATAATGATGGGTCCTTGCAATAGGTTCTTGGAAGTGGAGAAGTTTGGATTGTGAAGAAGGGATGAGGTAGAAATACTAAGGGTCCTTGAAGACAGAAAGGGAGACTTCTCCACCAGTATAAATGACTTAATGAAAAAGGAACTTGAACAAGCTTCCATAATTTCATGTTATAAATATATGATTATATAGACTTCCATCAGTTAATGTCATAAAAGCTATGGCTGTTTTTCTTTTTTTAATAATTTCATATTTTTAACTTTGTGATAAGTAGTAGAAGCCTTTTGAAGTAATCTGAATTGCTTATTTTTTTATATCATTATCTATGTCTGCCCTTCACACATTGCTTAGTTGATTTCTGTTATCTTTAACCTGTTGATTGCCAGTGTTTGCCCAAATGTAATGATCCACATAGGAAAAGCAGTGCCATGGTTTCCTCCTTTCTTTTCCTTAAAGAAGTTGTACTGGAGGATTCTGCTCACCAAAACTTCATTTACTTGAATGTTTATTATTTTTATCATTTAAGATGACTTTGGCCATTTTTATGAGTATAAATGAATAATTAGAAAATGGTTCCAATGTTTTATGATTTATGAACATATGTATTCAAGTACAAGTTTCCTGACTAAAATCATTAGTTTCTGGATATAGTCTTACTCAAAAGAGAAGCCATGATGTTTTTTCCTTAAAAGTTTTGCATTTATTTGCATTTATTACTGGTTAAATTCATTTGTAGAATTTTACTTCTGTTTAAATTTATGCTACTACCTCCCCCCTCCTTTGCCCTGTGAGATTAATTAACATTAGGACAATGAAGCCTCACTATATCATTTATCACTAGACAGCTTAGTTCTTTGGGTAAAGCAGATGTTCATATTTAATATACCAATCTTTTTCCTAATCCAATCTTTAAAACAAAAAAGAAACTAGACAAGAATCTGGATAACTGGAATTAGAATTAATTGCCAACAAAATATGTTGTCTAATCTGGAGGGACAGCTAAGAAAAGCTGTGGTAACATTCATTGTAAATCATAACTTCAACTGAGAAGTAGTTCTTTAAGACTAAAACTTTTCTAATTTGATTTCAGCTATCATTCTTCTTGATTTTTAATAGCTTCTCAGTCGTTCATATCAGAAGTATTTATGGTCATCATAGTTGGCTCTTTGTTTTTAATTAACTTTAGAGAGAGAGGAAGAAAGAGACACACACACATACATCGATTTGTTGTTCCATTTTATGCATTCATTGGTTGATTCTTTTATGTGCCCTGACTGAGGATCGAACGCACAACCTTGGCATATCAAGACGATGCTCTAACCAACTGAACTACCTGGCCAGGGCCATAGTTCTTTTTCTTGATAGTCACTAAAATTTTTCAGATCACAAAGATAATGAACCATTTAATAGAGAATTGGCTGGGTATCTTGAGATAAGTTAAAATAAAACAAAAACTGTAAAACTATTGCCATTCACAAATCTCCTGAGAGAAAGTCCCACAAACCACTAATTAAGTTGAGAATGCTGGTCAGTAGGCTAGGTATACTCCTTTAACTTTGAGCTCTAATTTTCTTTCAGGTCTCCTATAAATGTAGGCTCATGTAATCCTTATGAGGAAGGGATATTCATTCATTCTTATCAGCAATAACTACATATTACAGGCTTTGATGGTAGTTTAGAAATAGTAAATATGTGAAGACTAAAGATCTGTGTATTTAATTAAAATATTGCAATCATTAATATTAAGGTCTTTTAAGATCTGGCAATCATCTGCCAACTCTTGTCATTTTATAGATAAGGAATGACTCGCAGAAAGGACTTGTCTAATTGCTGTGTAGCTAGTGACAGAACCACTGTGACCCTACTGTGTTTAATTATTCAACACATTGAAATAGTCATAATGAATGCATCTTTCTGATAGTTAACATTAGAGGTGCACATTAAATTTCTTGGCTTTTGTATAAGGCTTAAAATTTAGAATTAAGCTAAAATCTTCAGTTAACATTTGTTTCATGAAGCTTTATTAGTGCACTTAACAGTTACTAATTTTTAGTTCGTTTAAAAGAAAGTATCTTAACACAAATACCTATCACATTAAATTGAGAGGATTCTCTTGTAAAAATAGGTATACCACTTCCTTCTGAGATTATATAGAAAGCACAATAGATTGTCTTTTGGTCTTGAAGTGAATAATTTTCTTTTTTATGTCAAAGTTTATTGCTTGACACATAGTAGGAACCTGAATGTAATGAAGAACAGTAGTCAAATTTATGGTTTATCCTTTAATTTCATCTAAGAGGTAAATGTTCAACTCGTATTGAAAACTGCTGTGCTAGGCACTTTCCTGGTAGTGGGAATGGGACTGAAGAAATTAGATGAATACAGTTTTAGTGGGGTGAGACCCTTAAATTAGTGGTCGCAATTGATATGATAAAGGCTGTTTTGGAGTTATGAATATGTTTTAACAAGGAAGGTTTTATAAAGGAGGTGATGATGGTTGAGGAATGCATTGAAATTGATCTGAACAAGGTGATTTGTAAATGTCAAGTATAAATTTATTCGTTTTGACTAATAGCTTCTTTGAATATAGAGCTGTATGGAGATTTTCTATAACGTCAGAAAATACAGTTAAGGAAGAATGGCAGAATTTAGGGATGCCTTCTTCCATTGAACTTTCGTTATTACTATCAGCACTATAAGGAAACATTTATTCATGTTTTGGCTAGAGATGAAGTTGTTTGTTAACATCTTTAAAAATATTTTATTCATCAACTTTTTAATGACTGTAGTATTACTTTACATGAGATACTGCATAATTCATTCAACCTACTTTATCTGGAAAATTACCTTTAAAATAAACAACTATTTAAGACTAATGTTAAAGTGGTTTATGAATTATATTTAACTCGAATGTGTTTTTTTCTTGTGAGAAAGTAAGTATCTTTGCCCTCTATTTGTTAACAGGTCTTTGTCTTATCAATTTATGTTAATGAAAATGTCTGAAGTTTATTCCTAAATTTAATCAAACTCTGAAAAACAGCTTTATCTCATCATCTTCAGCAGAAGCCTGGTGCTGCTCTTTTTGAATAGTTATGTCAAATACATGCATTCTACTATACTATAGGTCAAATTATAATTACAAAGATATTTAGAATATACCTAGGCATTTTATTGAGGGTTTATAATTTTTTACTTTAAAGTATATTAAATTTCTTACTCTTAAGTTGGAAAGTAGCAAAATATCTGCTTTTATTTATTACTTGAAAGAAATTAAAAATGTATTTTGTGCTAATGAAACATTGATGCTGGCAAACCAACCTAATTGTGCGTAAACTATTAAATTTGAAAACCTTTGTACTTGTTCAAAATCATAGCTCTTTATATTTGTGTTTTACAGTTCCCTTTCATTCATTTAGCTTTATATATATATATATATATATATATATATATATATATATATATATATATATATATAAAATTCTATTGCAGGATATCAAACTCATTTTCACCAGGGGCCACATCAGCCTTGTGGTTGCCTTCAAAGGGCCGAATGTAACTTTAGGACTGTATGAATGTAACTGCTCCTTACCAGTTAAGTGAGAGCTCGGTGCTGCCGCAGGTTAGACACAAGGTGCAGGGCTGGATTCGGCCTGCAGGCCTTGTGTTTGCCACCTGCGCTCTGTAGTGTGAATTTGAGCTATATGAGATTGCCATTTTGTAGGTCAAAACAGTTAAATGTCTGTGACTTCATATAATTAAATCAATAAATGTGTATGAAATATCAGTAGGTGACTTTATATGCTTTAGCTGTTTTCTTACCGAAACCTTTTGTTTATTTAGCAAAGACCTCCTTTTCTTATTTTCAGGCCTGTTTATGGTTTCTATAAGAGCTGGAGTTACGTTATAAAACCAAATAAAGGCCAGGATAGCCCATATAATCAACCCTGGGATTTTAGAGGTGGTCTATGGGCAGTAAGTTTCTTGCCTGTTTATGATTGCTTTATGCTGTTTTGTGTTATATGGAAGAATCTCTCCTGGATTAAATCTAGACAGCCCTCCTTCATATTGGACCTGTTGTACGTAATCATTTTTAGATACCCAGCTTGGGTCTATCAATCATCCACATGTATAAGTTCACTAGACATATCTTTTCCAGTTTCTAGACCTCCTCTGAGTCACGTTGCCAAGATCCTGACTTTGGTGTGGTTAATATTCAAGGTGTCTCAAACTTTGACCACTCAAGTTTTAAAATTTCAGACATCTCTATATTTATTTGTGCTTCTGCTCAGTAGGGCAACATCTCATAAAGTTGTGCTTTCAACTTATACCTTTGGTTTCACCTATTTCTGATTCTTAAGTGATTAAATTCCCGAGGTAACTTCTTTTTAGAATATTCAGCACCCCTGTAATACTGGTTACTTCCATTTTGCTTTAAGCATGTTACTTCCATTTCCTTAAACATTTTCCCCCTTTACAAAAAAATATATATATACATATTTTTTATGTAAACCATTCTAGTAACATCAGATTTTCCTCTTACTGCTTAGTTTCTTCAAGGAATTATTATACCCATTATTTTCATCATATCTTTACCTAATCACCTAAGTTTTATCCTTCCTTCTGATACTTTCCTTGCAGCAGTAGTGACTAATCTTATGCATAGTTTCTTTTTTTCTCTCTAAAAATTTTTATTCTTTTGATTTTGATTTTGAATCTGTTTTAGTTCAGGCTACATATTTCTGTTGATTTCTAAGTGTTTTTTTTTTTGCCTCCAATTACTTTTACCCCTCCACTTAATATTTCTATCATGGTGGCAGAGTTGTCTTTCCAAAATATACTTGATTTGGTTATTTCCAGGCTTGAGATGCTGGATTTATTTTTAAGTACCTGCAGAAAGGTCCACTGTGTGGAAGCCAACCAAAGTCTAGCCAACATAGAACCACTCACTATTTTGGATCATGCCATTTACTTTCTTTGTACGAATAAGTGTGTCTGTTTAAACTTATCTTCCTTTTCTGATGGAGGGATGCTTCTTCAACCTTGTAAGCCTAGTTCAGATGTCACCTCTGTGAACCAGTCATTCCCACCTTGTCTATGTAGATTTAATTACTCCCTTTCTTGGAGTGCTCCTATAACAGTGGCACTGACCTCTCTCATATCACTTATCACATAGTATTTGTAGGTGTCAGTGGTTAACACTTTAAAAGTTTGATAAAATCAGTGCATGATGGAAGAAATGAATTGTCCTCTCATTTTGAACTTAGATATGGATTGGTTCCCATGCCTAAGGTAGACAAATTGTAGCCCTACCAGTGGTATTTACATAGAATAGTTTATAGATAGGTTTTTGTCTAAAGAAAGTGTATCAATTGGAAAGTAGTTTTGCCAGTTGAAAGCCGGCAAAAAGTTTAAATAGCAAGAATTGAACATATTTATCTAGAACTGTTTAGGGGTGGGACTATTTTATACTCTAGAGCAGTGACTAAAATGTGATATCTGACTAATTTAGTCTGGGGCACTGACCTTTTTTCCCTTAGATGGTCAAATAGAAAAGATGACAACAGCTTCTACAACAAAAACCGTCTGATGTGAATGAATCAAAATTATACTTATTTTTTTGTCAGATAGACAAGAAATATATTTTTGGGCATGCCACAGAATTTTAGTAATTACTTTATGTGTGCCATGAGATGGAAAAAGGTTGAAAATTGCTGTTCTGAAGGGATATTTTGTATATTTCTTCAGACTTCGGCACTGCCTGAATGAAATGCCTGTCCACGCTGCCTTTTGATCTAGATCCCTACTCACCCCATAGCCTACTACTAATTTGATTTCCAGTGTATCATTAAGACACTAATTGAATGGAACACTTAGTAAATTCGAACATTGATCCACTTGGTGGTTTATGTTTTACTGTACATTAATAAAACTCTTGCCTGATTATTGCCATTCCATCTCACATAGATTGATTATACCACCAGCAAAGCGTGTTTTCTGTGTGTTTGGGAAAGTTGAGGATGCCGCCAAAGTCCTGTCCTTCCTTGGGAGGCCTGTCTGAGGCTTGCTAGTTCCTTTCCCTGAGTTTCCCTCAGTCTCCAACTGTTCTGTCAGTGGCTCTAGGATTCTTCTACCAATCACCCAAACTAAAACATCCTGAAATTTGGAGGCATTGCTCAGTTTCATTCTACAGTTATTTTCCTTCATGTTCAGTCACACTCAAAAGTTTGATTGGTTTTCTTTTGATGTACTTTCATCTTTGTTCTTTCCTTCCTAGTTTCAGTCCCTTCTATCTTAGTCTTAGGTTTTCTCTTTAGTTGATCAATGTATTGCTCTAAGTTTCCTTATGTGCTACTTGCATTATTTCATCCTTCTACCCCTACCTGTTTAAAATAGTCTTCAAGGTGATCTTTTTAAACACATCAACTGAATGCGTCCTCTTGGTTTTAAAGACTCAACAATCTAAAATTCTCATCTTATTTCTTATAACTCTTTGTCATACTAAAATGTGCTTCGGTTGAGCTAGGCTTTTTGCTGTCCCATGGTTACTGTATGTTCACATTTGTCATTCAGCCTGGAATTCCTTTCATTTTACTCTTCCATCTATGTGATTTTATTTTCTACCTTATGTCTCATCTACTCTGTGAAAGTTTCATACCCCGATTTTTTTAATTTCTGTAACCCATTGTTCATATGAAATTGGGTTGCAGTATTTTCTTAATGTATGTATTTGTTGTTACCTAATATGATCATCTTAGATCAACTTAGGTGATCATATTAGTTCTGTTAAGACAGATTCTTTTGTAGTAATGCCATTCATTCATTTATTCATTGTTAGCAAATAGAAACTGCCCTACTATGTGCCTTGACCTATTAAATGTCATTGTGCTAAATATTTGGCATATAACAGTCATTGAAACTCAAAAATCCTATGCCAAGTTCCTGATAACAGCCAGCAGGATACTGAATGCATGTTAATCAGACAGCATGTATTTGTTAAGTAATTTTTTTGCTTTCATCATTTATAGATATAAATAATGTCTATAGTGACAAAATTTGAATTTATAATGATTTTTAACATTATTTGACTGAGGCTCTGATTCATTTGTCGTGTAATATATAGCAGTTTATAGTTCTTATCACCAGAGTAAGAGAGGCTGCACCCCTGCTTCCTGGGTACCATTCCTACCTTTAGTACAGGTCTTCCTCTCATACCTGAGTAATTGCCTTAGTTCTGCTGGGCTGTTCCTCATCCATTCTTTACACAGTATCCAGGGAGATTTTTCTTGAATACTGAGGTGGTCATATTACATTTTATGGGTTTCCTGTTGCCTTCAGGTTAAATTATAAACTCATTAGTTTTGCCATTCAGTATCTCATCCAAATCTACGGTCATCTCATTTGAAGCAGGTGTCACTGATGGGTCACCAAACTTAGCCCACTGGGTCTTGATTCATGCTTTACCTTCCAAAATACCCTTTCACAGTTTTTTGCCCTTAATAATTTCTCTTTCTTTTTTTTTGCTATTTTCTCATAGAATTCTCTGCCTGTCCTCTCATCACTTTGTATTGTAATGCTCCTAGTGGGCTGGATGCTCATTGATGGTGGTGATACTCATTGGTGGTAGGGATATTCCCTATTGCATGCAAGTGGTCTAATGCTCAGCACATGTAATATGTTGCTCAGTAAATGTACATCAAATGCATTGAATCAATTTAGTGGAAAAAGCACTAGGTTGGAAATTAGAGGTCTGGGTTTTGGATAAGTCTGAACTAGGTAGTTCTGTGATCTTGGTTGTTTGGATTCTGATTTCTTTTTTTATATATAGTTTAGAGATTATTTGTTTAAATATTCAGAGTTTGAATTCTAAGTTTACTGTGAATTCAGTTGAAATAACAAAATTTAGACCTTTAAGTTATTTGAGCATCTCTAAGAAGTCTGTCTCAACATGTCCGGCTATCACTAAAACAAAGCAAAATGTCAAGTCACAATATTCCAACTGAAGACACAATATTCCAACTTTGAATTTTAAAATTGCAGCCTGTTTGTATTTAAGTTTGGGGAATTTTGTTTTTAATATTGTCAAGCGAGATAAAATACTGTTATTTGACTTATTTTATTTCTTAAGAGAATTGTTTAATTTTCCTTGGTAATAATTTTTTTAACCTACCTAGAAATGATTACTGACAAAAATGGAAATGATCATTCTAGAGACTAAAGACAAATAACATTTTTTTGCTTTGCATGGCCTCAGGTATGGGAGAGGTTGAAATCTTAAGTTCTCCCAGTGTTTCACCCTTCTTGGGTATTTATAAGCTGTTTCATAAATGACTTTCCCCAATTCCAGTTATGAAGGAATCAGGCCTTGGGGGCAATTAATCCAAACAGAAACTATCTCTTTGGTCAAGTTATTGTTTTAAAGTACTAATAAACCGTTAAGGCTACTTGAATCACTGACCCATATGGTTGTATACTTGAGACTTCAGCCGTGATGGACTTCATAGCTGCATAGCATCTTTGCTTATGGTTAAATTTATTTAAGCATTTGGTTTTAATTAAAAATAATAAAAAATATTTAGGAAATTTGACTTTTAAACATTTTAAAAATTCTGCTTTTGTATGAATTTATATAGAGATCTTAAGTTGGGCAGTGAAGTCATTAAAATGGTTTGTTTTAAAATTTCAAATAGTTGTGTCTCTTAGTTAATGGATTTTATACTTTATATTTTATTATTATATTTTATATAATGTTAATCTCTGGCATGTACATTGTAATTGTCAATTGCATAGTAATGTCTCAAAAGTTTATTTAGCCCTGGCTGGTGTAGCTCAGTGGATTGAGTGTGGGCTGCGAACCAAAGGGTCACCGGTTTGATTCCCAGTCAGGGTACATGCCTGGGTTGCAGCCTCCCCAGTGGGGGCCACTTGAGAGGCAACCACACATTGATGTTTCTCTCCCTCTCTTTCTCTCTCCCTTCCCTTTTGTCTAAAAATAAATAAATAAAATCTTAAAAAAGAAAATGAAAATTAGAATATTATTTAAAAAGTTTACTTAAATTTTGTATTAATAATGTATTAAATTGATAATATGTAATTCTGTAAAATGATTGCCACTTTAAAAATATATTCTAAAGATTCTTTCCTAAATCTATATGAAAAGGAATAACCTTGGTGAACTATTTCCACATAATTTAAATATTACCTCTCAAAGGTTAGATTCCTGTATTGGGATAAAGGTGATATATTTTCTTCAAGTAGCACAAATATGGTTAGTCTTCCAACAGAAGATACATTCTAGGAAAAGTTTATTAGCTTCTATTAGAAATTTGGGGAAGACTCCTTTTGGATATTTAGCACAGTTCATACTTGAGGTATTGAGAAAATATTACAACTTTATTTAACACAATGGACATGGCATAGTAAAGGAATGGAGTGAAGTTCTACTTTTGGATTGAATGTTTTTAGTCAAACATCAACTACAACACTGATGATATGCCAGCTATATTATGGTGTTAGCCTTTCTCAGCATCAGTCTCTTTAATTCTTTCTTTGCCCCCATTTTTGAGCAGTCTTTGAATTTTGCAACAATATCTTTATAAGTCTTTTGAGTACTGGAGATACCACTGTAATTTATAGCTTAATCATTTCTGGTCTGGATTATTGCATAAACATCATTGATATTCCTAATTCTAGTCAATCCAGTTTGCAGATTTTTATTAGTTTTGCCTTCGTATAGTTTACATGTTCAATAGTGGGTCTATCAGCACCATCTCATTATGCTTAGTGATTTGGGGTAAGAAGAGGGGAAGTTCAGCAGGATGCCTCATCCTTAGTTTATCATATTCTGTCATATCAGTCTTCCAGATTAGTCTTTTTGAACTGCCATTTAATACCTGTAATATTTATTAGATGAGACTAGGATAAGGTTTTTGCTATGAAGGAGTTTACACACTAATAAATTGTTATATATGTTTGTGAGGTACTGTACTAGATGACCTTAAAGATTCTGTGATACTGTCACTTCTAAGACCAGACTGAGGTTCACTTTGTCTGCAGAACTTTTTCTAACTAAAAAATATCTTTCACTTTTAAGTCTATAATCTTAAATACACCAGCCTTCTGACATACTTGCTAATATATTTCTTGACCTTGTTCTGCCTGAAAGAATTCTTTGTAATGGCATTCATTGTATGGGGATTGCAGAACTTCTATCATAAACTACATAGAAAAACATACAACGGGGTAAAGACAGTTTGTTCAATAAACGATGTTGGGAAACTTGGACAGATATGTGCAGAAAAATGAAAGTAGACTACTTTCTTACACCATGCAGAAGAATAAACTCAAAATGGATTAAAGACTTAAATTTTAGGCTCAAAACCATAAAAATTCTAGAAGAAAACATAGGTAGTGAAATTCAGACATTTCTTGTAGCAATATTTTTTTCTGATCTGTCAATTCAGACAGGGAAACAAAAGAAAAAATAAACAAATGGGACCACATCAAACTAAAAAGTTTTTGCACAACAAAAGAAACCATTAACAAAATGAAAAGAGAACCCACTGAATGGGAGAACATATCTGCCAGCGATACATTTGATAAGGGGTTTATATCTAAGATTTATAAGGAACTTATAAAACTCAGCACCAAAGAGACAATCCAATTAAAAAATGGGCAAAGGACCCAAAGAGACACCTCTCCAAAGAGGACATACAGATGACTAATACACATATAAAAGATACTCAACATCACCAATCATCAGAGAAATGCAAATTAAAACCACAATGAGATATCACTTCCCACCAGTCAGAATGGCTGTCATCAATATATCAAGAATAGCAAGAGAAAATGGAACCCTTGTGCACTGTTGGTGGGAATGAAGATTGTTACAGCCACTGGAAAGCAGTGTGGAGTTACCTCAAAAAATTAACAATGGATCTACCTTATGAGCCAGCACTTCCACTTCTGGGAAAATATCTGAAGAAATCTGAAGCACTAATTCAAAAGAATATAATATATGCACCCCTATGTACATTGCAGTATTATTAACAATAGCCGAGATTTGGAAGCAGTGCAAGTGTCCATCAGTAGATAAGTGGATAAAAACACAGTGGTACATTTACACAATGGAATACCACCCTGCCATAAAAAAGACGGAAATCTTATCCTTTGCAACAGCATGGATGGACCTGGAGAGCATTATGCTAAGTGAAATAAGACAGAGAAAGACAAGGACCATTTGATTTCACTTTTGTGGAATCTAATGAATGAAATAATTAACAAAAAGGAAACAGACTCTTTGATATAGAACAGACTGGCAGCTATCCCAGGGATCGATTGTGGTTCGGGGTGAAAAAAGAGGAAAGGATTAAGCAAAAAACAAAACAAAGCAAAACAAAACAAAAAATCTCACAGACACAGACAACAGCATGGTGATTACCAGAGGAGAGGGGAGTAGGTGGTCATAGAAGAGGGTTTAGAGAGGATGGTGGTGGAAGGAGACGTGACTTGGGGTGATGAACACACAATACAATACATAGTTGATGAATTATAGAACTGCACACCTGAAACCTATATAATTTTATGAACCAATGCCACCCCAATAAATTCAATAAAAATAGATAGCACACTATACTATGAAAAATATGTAAATAAATGTCATCTTCTCAATAAAAAAGTGGGATAGTAAATTGGAGTGATAGGAAATGTGAAAGAAAAAATATGAAAATGTAACCTTTGATGTTAGGTGAATATAAAAGTGGTCTAAGCCTTAACCCACTTGGTAAAAGTTAAGGCATTAAAGTATTTATAGTAAAACCGTAGTTGAGTTAGGTTTCAAAGACATTTTACAAACAGTCCTGTTTCGGAGCCATTTATAGTTTTTTTTGTTCGTTTTTGTTTCTGTTTTTTGACAACTCCCTGTATATATTTGTTCCTTTTTAATTAGGCATTTGGTCTTTTGCTAATTAATTTATGAGAACTCTGTAATATCTAATAAGTAAATATCCATTTGTGATGTGAGTTACAAATGCTTTTTCCCAGTTGGTCTTTGACATTGTTTATATTGTTTCTCTATGTAGTAAAAAAATTTTTTTAATTAATAGAGTTTATTTTTTAGAGCAGTTTTAGGTTTGCAGCATAATGAAAAGGAAAATACAGGGAGTTCTTACATATGTCCCTGTCCTTACATGCGCAAAGCCTTTCCCAGTATGGATATCCTGCGCCACAGTAGTAACTTGTTACATTGACAAATGATCAATTTGTTATAATCAATGAAGTTTGATTTTTTCAACTTACTTATCTCATAGACTGATATTTTTGAAAGACTTATTCTTCCAGGCTGCCATAGCTCAGTGGGTTGAGCACAGGCCTGTGGACCAAAGAGTTGCTGGTTCTATTCCCAGTCAGGGCACATGCCTGGGTTGTGGGCTGGGTCTTCAGTGGAGGGCCTGCAAGAGGCAACCACACATTGATGTTTCTCTCCTGCTCTTTCTCCTTCCCTTACCCTTTCTCTAAAAATGAATAAAATCTTAAAAAAAAACCCTTTTATTCTTTGTATTAAAAACAATTGTTTTTCTATAAAAATAATGATAACCACAACAATAACAACAAATAGTACTAACCCACTGACTTCTTACTCTGTACCAGGCACAATTCCTAACCATAACTTGATAAGGCAGTTGAATTTTAAGCTTCGTCTTATAGAAGAGGAAATGGAAGTACAAAATGTTTAAATTTTTGGACTTCCATTTGAACTACCCAAACCAGGTAGTCCAGTTGGTTGGAGCGTCATCTTTACACAACAGGGTTGCAGGTTCAATCTCCCATCAGGGCACTTACAAGAATGAAAATGTTTAAATTACCTGCTCAAAGTCAGAACTAGTGGATGGTGGATTCTATCCCAGGTAGTTTGGGTTCAGAATTTATGCTCTTAAGTCAATATGCTATACTGCTTCCTTTTAAGCTTTTAAATTTTTTATGTACTTGTTTGGTAAATTAGGTTTGAGGTTGGAATTCAACCTTATTTTTAGACTGCTGGTATGGAGAAGCCACTAGAAGAGTATAAAGAATTGATCATCTAGTGGGGAGTAGAGCAGTGGTTGTGGTAGGCCTTGTGGAAAACTGCTGCCGTTTAAGATAAGAAAATGGCAAGATGAAGTGATTTTGATGGTAGTGGTTTCAGTGGAATAGGCTGAAGCAGAAACCAGATCAGAACCGTGTGGAGGTATGAGAAAATAGAAGTAAGGATAAGTCTTGAAAAATGACTCTGAATATGAGGAGGGAGGAGGGCTGTAGAGTAAGGGAAAATTATTGTGTGTGTTGTGTGTTTTTTTTTTTTTTTTAAGAAAGAAGACTAAAAAAGAAAAGAAAATAGAAGACTTAGAGGTGTTGCAATGCTGATACGAAGAATTTAAATGGATAAGAGATTTAAATATGATATAGAAAGGAAACTGTTCAGTGCTTAATTTTTCTGAAAATCAGTGAGAGGATGGGCTCTGAAGCACAGAAGTAGGGATTTGCTTTGTGTAGTACTGCTCTATTTCTAGAGGGCATGGGAAAAGACTAGTGTAGTGTATGTATATATATATATACACACACACACACACACACACACACAAGTGATTGTGAGCTTGGTGGCAGCTAAGAGTTCATATTTTGATGGTGTGTATTTTCTTTGTGAAATAGCTGTCCTCTACTGAGTGGAGAGTTACAAGTTTGAGGGAGATTGGAGGTGTGAAGAAAGGAGAATGTTTGGATTTTAGCTGTCATGGGGAACAGAAGATGATTGATGAGGACAAACTAAGGGGATTTTGGACATTGTTGAAGGTTCACCCTCTGGAAGTTGGTGATGGCAGCGTGAATTAAATTTTCTAGCCAATTTTCAAGCCAATTCTGCCATATCACACTCTAATTAATACTCTTTAAACATTCACTACCACCCCAGAATTAAAAAACACATACTGCTTTTAACACTTGCCAAGCTAGTATTTTATGTGTTGAACAGAGTAAATTTGGAGAAGGATAAAAAATCATTAATTTTCACTTCATTTTGATACAGTTATATAATGGATAACATTTCTTGGGAGTAGATTTTTGAATGTGTGTGCTAGTTCATTTAACTTTTGTTCACATGGATGTGACTCTTGGGTAACTTGTAGAGGATTATAAGATGAGATTGCATATTTTAAGTTTAAATGTAAGTGATCCTGAATGCCTAAATGGCAAGAATAACAGATAGTTTAATAACTCCTTTTTCATAAAATTTCATTTTCAAAATATATAGAGAGTTTTCCAGCGGTGTCCTCAAAGCAAAATTCATTTATTGTTAAACTTGTGTTTTTACACAGGGTGTAATAGGTATACAGCTGGTCGTTACCATGGTGATGGCCAGTATCATGCAGAAGATTATACCTCACTATTCTCTTGCTCGATGGCTACTCTGTAATGGCAGGTAAGTGAAGTATAGGTTGATTGTGACTAGCATTTAGAAATCTCTACTTAGTTTACCAGGCTGATTAACTTCCTAGGTAGTTAAATGCTAATTAATATTTTCTAAAAATATGACAGAAGAAAGTTAGGAGAAAATTTAACTTCTTATTGCAGTGTTGTGGTTTATCTGTTTAACACAAAGGTAATCGGGTTATAGTTAAAAGTTCAGTCCCCCTTCCCCTTCCTTGTCCCCTTTTGTCCATGGCCACTGAAAATAACGCATAACTTTTCTGGTTACTTTTTTAAAAAGTTGGTCAACAAAAGGATGAGACTGTGAATTGAAGTGCTTAGCTATTTTCACAATAACTGGAAAAAATGACTCCCATGACCACTAGGTGCAATTCTATAATTAGTGACTCAGTTGAGAGTTTACAATGAATAAAGGGTTCTTCTACTTTACTGCAAATAATTTTAAACCGTATCAAGGAGGGGGTGAAGTTACCTTGAAGGATTTTAATTTTTGTCTACTGCACTCTAAGTTTACTACTACCCCACTCCTTCTCAAAGCAGCTAAGTTGCCTTGCTGAAGTGTGTACAGAAACACAATAAAATGAAAAGTAAAGGAGTTAATATAGGAGATAAAGTGAGGCAAAAGCAGGAAAACTCTGCACACAGAAATATGTGCCAAAATCCTGTGTAATTATGAAAGGTAAGTTATAGACTTGATACCATGACTATAGTATTATTCCAATTACTCATTGCCAATAAATAACCAAATTCAGTTATAGATTTCTATGTCTTGTCTTTGTTTAGACCTTTTGAAGTTAGAGAACAATGGATAGCTCTTAATTTGATTTCATATACTGCAAGATAAGTAATAGCCTTTATTTTAGGGCCCTGCTATCCACAAAGCTTAAATTTCCTCCATAGAATTTATTTTGTAGTTTAATTATTTATATTCTTTATCTATATGCTTACACTTTTTCCATATCAGTGTTTAACTATAGAAAAATATGCAGACTGCTTAAAATTTTTTGAACATTGACATATGTGGAATTGTGAGAGAACAACTATTTGAAAATTATGTTTCATTCGCAAAATAAATGACTAAGTTGAAAGCATCTATTAGAGCTATTTATAAGTAAAAAAAATTAATCATCTATAACTAGGTTTTAACTATGTAGGGTTATACCCTGTGTAATCTTGTTTACTGATTTTGCTTAGGAAAAACCCTTTGCTATATAGATCATGAAAGAGTAAACACCAGCTCAGCAAATTATTATCAATTCTAAGTAAATGGAATCTGAATTAATAAACTAGATAAACTACATTAAGGTAGCTTATTTTCTACTGAGAATTGCACATTTCTAGATTCTGTTGATGAGTCTCTAGTGAGACTTACAGATCTCTTTTGGCTGCAAAGGTTTTCTCAGTGTTGTCCCATTTAAGTCTCTAGGTAATTTCCATGTTTTTACATAACTTGATTTTTTTCACTTGTTTCTATAAAACATTCACAGGTAAAAACTAAAAGATTATAAACCTGATTCTCTTCTCTTTGTTAATATTAGAATTATATATTTTCAAAATTTTCACTTTTGAGAAGTATGTGTCATAAATATATATACCCATAATTTGAGAGGGAGTTCAACCTTTAAAAATGATCATGAAGTTGATTTATTTTAGATATTCTTGATTTGCTTTTGCAAACAGATAAGATTAGTGTTTAATTAATGCTCTCTTGAATTCCAAATCAGGTTCTAAGTGTACCCATCAGAATTTTCTAGTAATAGTTACTCTTCTGCTGTAATTACATTTCCCTGTTTTGTTTTGTGTTTTAATATCATCCACCTTTCTTTAATGTTAATCCTAAAATTTTTAGGTCATGAAGCCAAATTGCTAAATGTTATTTCCTAACTCCATCGAATAAGATAATTGATTTTACCCCTTTGGGATAATTATTGTTTTATAAACCTTCTGTGATACATGAAACTTTTAATATTGAGAAAATCTAAAATTCCTTCTTAATTGCTTATGTAAACATTTATTGATTAGAAATAACAGTTTGCATTTTAAACCATGTCATGCTACTACTCAGTTGAAGAAAGGAAGATTGGAGAGCATTCTTTATCATGTATGAAATGCTTGAAGGAATTTAAGAGGAGGGGATCAGGAGGAATTTTTAAATTATGAATAGCGTAGGATGGCTTGGGAGTGACTATATCGAATAGAATTATTTAATAGAATTATTTAAGTGAATACATGTGCATTAATCTATGCATGTATTAACCACATAGGTTAATCATATGACAGAAGAAACTTCTCTTTGGCTTCTGTATATATCATTTTAATATTTATTCTAATAGTATAATATCTTCAAATTATAAATAAATATTTGTATTTTCTTTAACATGGCTTCTCTTTTTGTATTCTATAATTTAATTTTTGTCCATATCTCATTGACCTCTTTCTCTTTTGGAATGGAGGGTTTGAAGTGGTACCTGATTCTTTATTTTGTTGATTTAATGAGTACCTGCCATTTTCCTAACAAAGTAGATCCCTTGAAGGAATAAGCAATTTTTGCTTGTAAATAAGCAGCATGGTGATTTTTAGAATGAAAAAATTAATTAGTTTTCTGGCTTCTGATAAATAACATATATTACTGTTACTGTTGTAGATCTGTAGTTTTTTTTAAAAAACTGCATAGTCTTTAGTCTGTTTTAATTCCATTCATATTAGCTGTACAGTGTTGTAAAGCTTTATCCTGATAAAATATTTATTTCTGCTGTCTCATTTGGATCTGTACACTCTTGAGCTAGGTAGGAGAGCAGGTGTATTTGGGGTATGTTATGACCTCAGAAATCTTTGTGTGTGGATTTAATAAAAGTTTCTCATTCAGTTTTCTCAAAAAGGAGTAAGAGTCAAATGGGGGAGTCAGAGAGTGGTTGGGCAGCTCTCCAGCTAGACCCTTCACAAAATGGCATTTTCAGGATTCAGCTATACTTCAAGTAGTGATTTAGGGATTATACACTATCTTGTGGCACCACTGTTTCTCCTCTTACCTTGAAGCGCTCTGTTAGATGCTGTGCCAGTTGGCACATCAGGAGAGGGAGGGGGCTCTGGATCTTTCTGGAGATTCTGGGATGTATTATTTCTGCTCACATTACATAGGCTTATAGGGCCCTGTAACTAGTTTAGACCGAAGTTCAAAGGAGGCTAGGAAATGTATTTTTCATTTATACCTAGAAAGTGAGATTGATAGTGTCTAGGCCTTCTACGTTATAAGTAATATTGTCTCCATTTTTACAAAGGAGAAAATAAAGTTTTAACTTTAGTCACATTCACATACTGAAAAATTAAACAGATCCACACCTCTCATCCTAGAAGTCTGACACAGTCTACTATGTATTTGATTTTTGGGCTCATCCACTCGAGACCTTGTCCAGGAACTGACATGCTTGAAAAGAGATTTGAACTTGGTGAAAGTGAACTTTCCTACAATCACTGTGACTAATATTGGCAGTTTCCAGAGTAATTTATTAAGATTTTCTTTTTTCCTACCTTTTTTTCTAGCTGTACTTGACCCTTTAGAAGATATCCTTCAGGTTGTGGTATCTCTTCACTTACTGTATTTTTATAGCTTCTCTATGGCTACATAGCCACCTTTAGTCCTAAACTAAATTAACAGGCCCATCAGCATTGATTTTAATTACCAAAAGCATGCTAAGTATGAAGTAGAGTTTAAAAAGTATCATGCATTCAAATTACACTTCTCACCATTTGAGATTAACTGTATTCTACATTACTAAATTATAATTATTTTATGTTCCATTCTAACCATTTTTTAAATAGGAAAATACTTTTCTACTAGAAAATATTGTTGGTTCTTTTTTCATGCCATTTTATATGACTGTTAGATATTGTTGAAGGGATTCCTGCTTTAACAAGAACTTAAGATTTCTTGTACCCATCATGTGTGAATGTGAAAATCTCAACTGTGAATGAGCCTAGTCCTCTCAGATTGCCCTATTTATCCCTCCCTCCCTAAAAGGAAGAGAACTCCTGCGAAATTAGTGTTTATGTACTTTTAGTGTAAACTGCTTTCGCTAACATAAGGAACACTTGTTTTAACAGTTGCTCAGATCACCTAATGATGTTAGCTGTTTATGAGTTCAGCATACCACTGATTTGTAGCCAAAGTATTCTTCTTTCTATTGTAATTAAAGTTCCTTTTTGTTTTGAAGTTTGCTTGGCCCCTCTTTTCATGGAGAGGTAAGTGATAGGTTACATTCTTTGTACATTTGAATAGTGGGTTTTGCATGAGGAGTAGGGTTTTGCTTTTTCTCCTTAGTAGCTTCTTTAATGAACCTGCTCTCCATTTTCCTGATTGTTTAGCTCAAACCTTATGCATTTTTCTCTGCCCCTTTGCCTCCCTAGGCTCTCACTTTGGTCGACTCCTTCCCTTCATATTCCCGTATCAAAAATGTCATGATCTGATTTATTCTGGTTTTTGTGTCCTCCAGTATTGGGTAAAGAGGGTGTGACGACACCTTCACATTCAATTGCTCTCTTTTTTGCCTGTTCTATATTGCATGTTGCCTGATTCACGAATCTGCAAGTTCCCTTTGGTGAGAGAAACCTACTATTCAAATGCACAGTAGTGGGACCTGTGACCTAAGGGAAAGGTTTAAACCTTCAGCTGCTACCCTACCTATGGAATGCCTGAGTCCTTGCTCTCCTTGCATTAGCTGTCTTAATTTCCAGTTCCAGAATGTCATGATGTTCTATTAAAATTTCCAGTTATTAACAGAAGACTGTATGTGTATTACAAACAATATTTTAGCTACTTATACTGAAACGTTTTCTAAGTTTTAAGCAGTATTTGTTTTCTCTTAAGTTTTTTTTTTTCCACTTGTTCAAATTATGGAGATTTAGAATGGGAACTAAAGTTGTCAGTAGTGACCTGTGTTATGTACCCTGAAATAGAGTTTTATGTGATTATTTATGTATTAAAGCTTTTTAGCTTGTTCTGAGTACTGTTTTTCTGTATTTGTTCATGTTCAGCTTTCCATTTAAATTTCTGAAATTTTTACTTCTGAGAAAATTTTAAGTGGTTTGCTTTAAATGACATTGTTGCTTAAAGTTTTTAAAGAGTTTGGACCAATACATCCTATATTTTCTGTTACATATTTTTTTATAGTGCTATTGTACTGCTTTAGTAAGAAAAGTTGTGGTTATATTTCATGTAAGAGGTTTACACAGGAAAATCATTGAAAATTATTTTAATAATTTTGTGGTATATAATATTATCTGAGACCCTGCTGACAATTTGAATGTAAGAGAAAAGCCACTGAACTGTCATAAAATACACTCTTAGCTAAAATGCTAGAGGTTCAGTTTTTCAAATGATATCCCATTAATACTTTTTTTAAAAAATATGAAACACTTCATGAATTTGTGTGTGATCCTTATGCAGGGCCCATGCTAATCTTCTCTGTATCCTTCCAATTTTAGTATATGTGCTGCTGAAGCGTGCACTTAATTTTTATTTTTAAAAAACATTTTTTATCCTCCCAAAAATACATGTCTATGTAGAGTATGTGTTAAATTTATAAAAAGGAAAAAGAAGAGTTAATAGACTACATTCCTATCAGCTAAAGATAATTACTGTGTAAATTTTGTTATATTTCCTTCTAATCTTTTAATATTTTACCTTCATGGTTGTAGTTATATTGTATGTGCAATTTTACATCATGTTTCTTTTGCTTAACATATTAACATAAAGCATTTTTCTCTAATCATATTTTGTAACCATGATTAACTGCTACATAGGATCTAAAGTAATAACTTTTGTGTCTGTCTGCCAACCCCCTATTAGAAAGGCATAGTGCAGCCGTTACAAGCATATTGCAGATCATTTTGCTGAGATAGACATACCAACTAATAGAAAGGAGAAGAAATAATTGAGACCAGAACTTAAAGTATAGTAGATGGGAACCATTTGGTATGGAATTAAACTATACGAAGTACAAACTTGAAAAAAAATTATGCAGCTGTGCGTCTAAGTTTTAGTTTGAATTCATGGTCTCAGACCTTAGATGGCCACTCCATACTGCCCAGCAGTCTTTGTATGCTCTACTTCATAGACAGCTCTTTCAAACCAAATTCTTTCTCTTGAAATATTGTGCCTGCCTCCCTCAACCTCACTCTAAGCTCTTGAAATGCGATCTTCACATGACCAAACCCACAAATTTAGTTACATGTGCAGTCCTCTCTCTCTCTTTTTTTTTTAATGTTTATGGAATTTAATTTTTCTCTGTGAAGGAAGCATCTTGTCTGTCACGGCTTAAATTCCTGCACTTGTGCTCTGTACCCCATTCCTTCTAACCTTCACCCAAACTGCTGCTTTGGCCGTTTCTCTTTCCTGTGTGAATTGCTTCATCTCTTTGGGATTATTTCTGTTAGCACGCGGACTTAAAAAAAAAAGGTCTCCCATTAAAAATAACAACAACAAATAAAGAAGAGCCACAACCCCCTCCCTTCCTCTTTAGAAAAAGCCCCTCTCATATCCATTCCTTAATTTTTGGCTTACTTCTTTGATTTCCTTTATAGCTAAATTTGTTCCATGTATTGTCTTCATAAGCTCTACTCTCTCACTTCCTTATTAACTGCTCAGCTTTCTACCATGTTTTATTTTCTCCTTAGGTGATATTATTCCTACAATTTAAAAACCACAGTTATGTAATGACCTCAGGTTCTCTCTGAGTTGCAGACCCTAATATACAGTTACCCTCTCGAAAGTTTCAGTTGATGTCTCATAGGTACTTAAAAATTCAGTGTGTTTAAATTCTTGATTTCTTCCTCTACTCCATTTCAGAAAATGTATCGCCATCTTCCTCAAATTGGAGATGTAGACATCACCCTTCATTCCTTACGATTCTTTTACTTCCTGCCTTTAGCCCATTAGCAAGACCTGTTGATTCGATGTCCAAAATATATCTCTGCCATTCTTGCCTCCCTCTAATTCACAGAGCAGCAGAAAAGATCTTAAAATACAAATCAAGCCTTTCCTCTTGCCTTGACACCATTACTTTAGCATAAAATCTAAACTCCATACTAGGGCCCAGGAGGTTTTGCACGATTTGTTCCCTTCTCTCTTCAGCCTCCCTCACGTGTTTCTCTTTGTACATGGTGCTACTGCCTCATTGGCCCCTTGGTTACTGCAGTGTTCTTTCATGCCTCTGTGATTTTGGACATGCTGTTGTCTTCCTGGAATACTCTTCCCTTCCATTCTTTTCATCCTTTAGCTTACTGGGTAAATGTCATTTCAGAGAGGTTTTTCTAACTTAATAAGGGTTACGTCTCTCATTGGCACCACTTGTTTGATTCTTTTGCATGGTATCCAATTTATGATTTTTTGTCATTTTTTTTATTGGTTAAATTCTGCCCCAACAGGAATATAATCATCAGGAAAGCAGGGCTTAGGCTTTATTGTGTGTGATTATATCTCCATTGCCTAATAGAGTACTTGACCACAGTGGGCTTTGAAAGTATCTGATGAATGAGTGAATGAATGACTAGAAGTGACCCTAAGAGCACCCAGCATCCTTAAATTCCAGCTTTGAACAATAGTTATTCCTAGTGAAGATAACCTGACTTGTCTAGTAAGTATACTAAGTGCAATGCGTTTTTAAAAATGGTTTCACAAAATAAGAGTAAACAAACTTGATTATATTTAAAAAGAAAGTGGATCCTAGAAAATATAAGGGTCTTAAAATATTTTATTATTGTAGAACTCTAAATGTAACCTAAGTTTTCCTATAGTAAAAGTTTTTTTCCACTGATTATTATTTCTCAAAGCTAAACAACTAATTTTAGTCTATAAAATTAATTATTGCTCATTTAAATGTTTTTCTAAGTGTTACGCACTCAGTTCTCGTCAGTTGTGGTCTGTATTTGTGATTTGCATACTTGTTAAAATCTGTATGTAAAGTGTATTCGTTAAAGCACCAAAAAATCAATAGTTGTGATACTTTCTAAGTGGTTGATAAACATGCAGAATGGGGAAAAATTTGAATGACTCTGTGCCCATTTTCCCAGCAAGTGAGTCCTTATTGTTTCACCTCTCGTATTCTAAACAGGTGTCCTTTCCATGGTCTAATTAGTGCCACTGTTTTCACATTTTTGCTTTTCATTAGCAATTCCACTATGTAAAATGACCCCCAAGCACAGTACTGAAATGCTGTCTAGTGTTCCTAAGCACAAGAAGGCTATCGCATATATGCCTCATGGAGAAAATTTGCTACAAATATTCATAGACCTCAGTAAAATGCAATATTTATGATTATAATTATTAGATAAGCTTTGTTCAGGCATGAGTTACAGCACTATTAGCACCAAATTTACAGTTAATGAATCAACTATATATTAAATAAGTTATCTTTAAACATAAACACACATAAAACAATATTGTGTATTGATTAGTTGATGAAATGTTACAACCAGACACTCTCAGGAACCTAACCCTGTATTTCCCCTAAGAGCAATGGCTCAGTGTTTGCAGCAACTTTATGGAATGTAACTACTGCAAATAATGAGAATTGACTTTAAATTAAAATTCTGGACTTAAGTAGAAATTTCAGGATGTTCCTCTTACCCATGTTAATTATACTTTAGGGACTTTTTGGTTAGGATACATATTTTAAAATCTTTAAATTGAGAGGAGAACTGAATTCATTTTGGTTCAGTGATTCGTTTTGATCACTTACTATCTGCCAGTAACTGTACTAGTTTGGAAATATACAAAAACAAAAAAATACACATAAAATCTTTACTCCAAGAATTTTTCAGTTAGTGGAATATTCCATTTTAACCCAACTGGTCTGATACCAACTGCAATTAAATGTTGACACTAACTGCCTGCAGTTAGCACAGACCTCACAGATTAAGGACAAAGTTCTCCATAAGAATGCCCAGGCTTCAGATGCCAGCTGCAAGTTCTTGGGATACACAGGTTACCCATACTTGGATAACTGGCTACTAGCTACACATTAGTACATTTTCACAGCCCCCTCAGATTTAGTAGTTTGCTAAAATGATTAGAGTTTAGTAAAGTATTATGATTACCGTTTTATTATAAGATGGCGCATAGGATGAGGTTTCAGAAGGAGCATAGAGTTTTCATGGTCTACCCCTGTGAAGTCAGGCTATCTCACCCTCCAGGCACATCATGTGTTGACCCACCAGGAAGCTCAGGAGCTTCAGTGTCCAGAGATTTTGTCACATTTCATTACAGAGGTATGGTTGGTCACATAGGTATCATTGACCACATGATTGAACTTAATCTCTGGCTCCCTCTTTTTCACATGGTTGCTCACAGGGTTCTGGCGACCAGCCTCCAACCTGAAGCTGTCTGTAGGCTTACGGGAATCCCCTCATTAGCATAGCAAAGACATCCCCTATTACTCAGAGCATTCCAAGGGCTTTTGAACTGAAAACAGTGACCAGATATATTCTTTATTATAGGACAAGGAAACTGCCTTATAAGTAAAAGGCAAATGTGGAATTTGCCACACAAGGACGTGGGTGTTTATAAGCAGACAGGAGAATATATGTCAAAACACCAAGTAATGAAACAGTTGTGAAATAAAATGTTACTTAGCCTAGGCAGAATGTCATGTTCAAAAGGGGAATTGTTGAAGGTGAGTCTGGTGAAATAGACAGTAGTGGAATCATGAAATGCTGTGGAAACAGGTGGCCACAAACCATATATGCATTTGGGCCTTATGTATTTTAATTTTAATGGAAACTTTCAAGCATACATAAAGAATAGACAGAATAATACAGTTCATATATAATGAATATCATGAGCTCCTATGCACTCATAATAATTAATAGCTGGTTGTTGATCTGTTTCTTTTTAAAAAAAAAATTATTTATTTTTAGAGAGAGGGGAAAGGAGGGAGAGAAATATCAGTGTTTGGCTGCCTCTTGCAAGTCCCCCACTGGGGACTTGGCCTGCAACCGAGGCCCTGACTGGGAATCGAATCAGTAGTGACCCTTTGGTTTGCAGGCTGGAACTCAATCCACTGAGCCACATCAGTCAGGGCTGATTTGTTTCATCTGCATTCTCCTTCATTTTTCCTCCACCCTCCAACATATTTGTTGCAAATGTTATTTCATTCATAGATATTTCAGTGTATATCTCTAAAATATATGAGCTTTTAAAAAATTACAGTTATCACATTATTATAGCTAAAAAATGTTTTATCAAATTTCCAGTCATTACTCATATTTGTCAGTTCTCTAGTGGTTTTAAAAATAGCAAATCAGTTGCTAATATTTTTTTTTTAATAAAGATTTATTTTTATTTTTATTTATTTTTTAGAGAGAGGGGAAGGGAGGGAGACATACAGAGAGAGAAACATCAATGTGTGGTTGCCTCTCACATGGCCCTCACGGGGACCTGGCCTGCATCCCAGGCATGTGCCCTGACTGGGAATCGAACCGGGACCGCTTGGTTCCCAGCCCGCGCTCAATCCACTGAGCTACACCAGCCAGGGCCAGTTGCTAATATTTTTAATTGACATATTTCACTTTAAGAATCTAGATTTTTATAATTGAAAAATTGCAGAGTCTAGCAATACTAACTATATGTTTCTCCTTTATGACAGTAGGACCTTGATCAAAGTCCTTGCCTAGCTGCCGTACTCACTGCTTTCCCTTGTGAGGAGTATTGAAAGGATTTAAACAGACATGTATCTTAATAAGATTTGCCTTATGGAAAAATAACTAAAGGTGGGATCAGAATATACTTAGGAGACTGTCCAGGGCGAAGGCAAGGAGAACATTTAGCGAGTTTTGCCGTAGTGAGAGCTAGAAGGGAAGATAGGCTAGGTGAAGGTCTAGAAGAACTAAGGTTCTTTTAGGGGAGCTGGCAAGTTTAGAATTTTAAGAGTTAAAGAAAAGGATTAATGATAATGTGTGAAAAGGGCACATTAGAGATAAAACCTGAATCTCAAATTTAGGTGACTGGCTGATTGATTTAGTAAAAGGCAAAAGATTTATACGATCTGAAGAGAAACCAGAGTATGGCTGATTGATTTAGGTGAGACAGGAGATTGAGACTGAGCACATGGGTGCTTGGGAGGGAATAAATGACGTGTTTGGATTTTTTCACTGGGTGGTGGAGGTGAATATACCCAGTTGTGTTGGAGCCATAACTGAAGAAGGTTACGTATAGATAAGAGTAAACGGGTTTTTAAACCACAATGATATACTCTAATTCTTATACACATAAAATTTGAGAATTCTCCCAAATAAATGAAAGGAAATAAAGTAAGGAAAGCAAAGTGAAGGCTACTTATATTTGGGGGGGGGGGGCGCGTTCAAAGGACTCTTTTTTTTTTTAAAGACACGTATCATTTGTATAAATAAAGGGATGGGCGGAGAATTTTGATATGCAGCTGTCAGCTTTCCTGTCTTCTATTCCACTTACTTTTAATAGCAAGCCTGTATCATCTTAATATGTATTAATACATTGTTAGTTGTAAGAAATGTACCTACAAACAGCATTTTCAGGGTCTGGCATTTATTCACTAAGTTCTTGGTGTTGGATTTGAATCTAAATAAATCCTTTTAAGGCTTATGCAGTAGTATCTGTTTCAAATTAAAGTTTTCACCTGATTTTTCCCAGCACTGTCTCCACAAATAGGAAACTTAATAAATAGTTGTTGAATAAATGAATAATCCTGATGATCTTAATTGTTTTATTTAAAAGTATTTCTCTTTTCTTAGTTTAAGATGGTATCAACATCCCACAGAAGAAGAATTAAGAATTCTTGCAGGGAAGCAGCAAAAAGGGAAAAGCAAAAAAGAAAGGTAAGTTATATTGTTGATTTTGTAGTGTTAAATATTTGACACAGTTTATGTAAGTACAGTTTTGTACTTTGATTAAAGGAATATTTACCGATTATACCATAAACAGTTGATAAATTTGATATCAAAACCCATGATCTAAAATAATATTGAATCACCCTTTAAGAAAACCCCATATATAGTAATCTAATATATAAGCACAAAAGTAATTATTTTACTTAAGACTAGTCAACCATTGTTTTCTCTGTGTTTCAGTAATGCAAACAAAGAGCCATCATATTAAAATTCGGTAGCAGGGGGTGGGAGTTGATCAGGGGAGACATATAATCCATGTTTTTACCCTAAAGTTCATTTAAAGACAACAGTTGGCTTGGGTTCTTTCCCACATTTTGCTACAACTCATTGTAATATTGGGAAAATTCATCTACCTTTGACCTCTGTCTCATTTTTTAAGTAGAAGTGGTAGACAATGTAACTTCTTAGGTCCCATTGAGCTGCTCAATATTATTCTGATGTTTAAAGTTTATGAAGAAAACTGTTAACTGAACCTCACTGAGTGGACCACAGCAGTCTTGTTTGTGAAATGGAAGGACCAAACTAATTTTGAAAGATCCTTATAGCTTAAAATTGTTATGCCTTTATTTAAATCAAATTCTCAAGGAAAGTGCTTATTAATTCGCCTTTCTGAATGGGCCTTAGTTTTAGATTCCTCAGTGGGGCTGGGGAGGACCTCTGATCTCACTATCATTCTTTTTTTCATTTATAATTACAAATAAATCTTGCAGCTCTTTGGAAGTTTAAGTAAAAACCTTCCTTTTCTGAATTCCAATAGTTATCTTCTTTATAAAAATATTCCTGCTTAATATTATAATTCCCAAAGCACTTTTAAACAGTTTCACTTAATCTACACATCTCTGAATATTGGCTATTATTTAAATTTATATTTTACTAATGAGGAAGTTGTTGGTCACTGATATTAAATGATTTGAGCAAATTCCTATAACTAAGAAGTGTCAGTATTTTAATCCAGGTTAGTTTTTAGTTTCTACATTTCTTTTTAGCTATTCTGTCTCTGCCTACTCACAGCTACCATGTTCAACATTTGTAAAATTTAGTTATGTAACATAGTATTTATTCTACAAACCTTTAATTCTTATTGTATGCTTTGTAGTCAGTAATTCTGTTACTTTTACAGTAATTTTTACATATTGAAAATGCTTTGCATTTATGAAAACATGCTCTGACAGTTTTGTTCGTGGTAACAATAATTATTTGATTTATTGACATGAATTAGTATTTTTACTGAGGTTTTCCCAGTTTTTATTTATTCAAGAATAGATGCAAAATTGTTTTTTGATATTGTAATTAATATTTATTACTTTCCAAATATGTCTGTATTCAAAAATTCGTAAATTTGGGAGTGACACACTTGAGTGCACTTGAAGAATTCTGTTTTCCTTCATTCGTGTTTCCTTGTTTCTCAGTTTCTCGTGCACATAAACCTTAATATATTTCTTTAACTCTGACTTGTTTATAGCTACACATCTGTTTATGTATGTATGTGTGTACATGTGTAATTTCAAAGAGAAATGCATTTTTTCTTCATTTTCTTTCACTCTTGTTCCTAACGAAAGAGATGTTAGGCTGTCTTTAAATCTACAGAAGAGACAGTAGGAGAAATAAGTGCAATGCTAAGCTAGCAATTAAGATTATATTCCTATCACTAATATACATAGCTCTTTTCCTGGTAATCTGTATATGCCCATAATAATTTACACCCACATTTTGTAGTCCCCTTTTTAAAAACTACTTTTAAGTATCTTACCCTCTTTTTGATGAAATCTTACAAATTCTGCTTTTTTTCCACTGTGAAATTTAAAATCTCATTTGTAATTAGTTTGATACAAGCAGCTGAATAACAGTATAGATAACTCGTTTCTTGTGTCACTTGTCTCATTTTTATAGGAAATATAATGGTCACATTGAAAGTAAGCCACTAACCATTCCAAAGGACATTGACCTCCATCTAGAAACAAAGTCAGTTACAGAAGTGGATACTTTTGGTAAGGGAAATCTTGGTAAAGTGTTCTGTAAATCTCAGCTTTACATTATGGTAGTGAAAGTACTTTCCTTTTATCTGTTGTGGCTAGACTTTCTGATTGTTTTTCTAATCATTAAGTTCATTATGTAGAGTATGAAATCTGTCAGAGCTTTGAAGCTCAAAATGACTTCTTGAATTGCATTTCTCTTTCTATTCACATAACTTATAGTAAGTGTTATTTTTTCCATTTTTCATCAGAGGCTAATTTACACAAGTTTGTTATACAGTTTCTGTTTAGGCTGAGATCAGATTCAGTTTTTATTATTTTGAATTCTAGACTTTTTGCCATCTATCCCAGTCTGTTTCTTTTATAATGTGCCTTGCAGAAACGCACTTGTATATTTGTATTGAATTACCTATATTTACAGTAATTTCAATTTATGTTCACATTTAGTAGAAAAGAAAGTGGTTGTAGAATAATAAACTGATTTACATAACTCTAATTGTTCTAAATTTAAAATGAAATTATTTTAATCCTAGAAGAGAAAGGCATCTGATATGTTCTTTAAAACACAGGTTTTCAAACAGAATCACTTGAATGTTCTATAAAAATAAAGAATTCTCATACTTACCATTGGAGAGTCAGTAAATATTAAGTGAGTTCTGGGACTTTGTACTTTTTAAAATGTTCAAAGTGGTTCTGATTTTTGAGCAGGTGTGAGAACTAATGGTTTACATTATGTGAGGAGTTAAAATAATGTGTGTGTGTGTGTTTTGTTTTGTTTTTTTTTAATAATTTTGAATATACAAATTTGGAGTTCTGGCCAAGAAGGAGGTGTAGGTAGAAACCCTTCGCTTCCTCACACAACCAAAGGAAGATAACAACCAATCTAAAAACAATAAACAGCCAGAGGTGCCCGAAAATCAAACTGCATAGCACTCAGACAAACACGGAGTTAAAAGAAACGTTCACCAGACCAGTAGGAGATGTGGAGACGGGCAACCAGGTGAGCGGAGAGCACCCTGCAGCAAGACAGGGGACCGAGAGTGCAAGGCAGCAGACCACCAGTGAGGTGGGGGTGGCTCAGAGGACTCGTAGCACCACACAGTGCCAGGGAGGTGGGGCTGGCTGAACGGGAACACTAAGTGGGAGAAACTCCCAGTCTTACATGAGAGAGTTCTTGGAAAGTGGGGCTTGAGTGAAGAAGCAAGCCGTATTGTTCCCTCTCTGACCCCTTCCCCACAGACAGCGCCACAACACTGCAAAGAGGGTTGCCCCACCCAGGAGAATACCTAAGCCCCTTCCCCCCACAACATAACAGGTACACTGAGACAAAGAAATATGACCCAAATGAAACAACAGATCAAAACTCCAGAGAAAGAACTAGGCAATGAGGAGAGAGTCAACCTATCTAATGCAGAGTTTAAAACACTGGTAATCAAGATGCTCACAGAACTGATTGAGCATGGTCGCAAAATGAAGGAACAAGTAGAGGTTACCCAAAGTGAAATAAAGCAAAATATACAGGGAACCAATAGTGAAGGGAAGGAAACTGGGACTCAAATCAATGATTTGAAACAAAAGGAAGAAGTAAACATCCAACTGGAACAAAATGAAGAAACAAGAATTCAAAAAAATGAAGAGGGGCTTAGGAACCTCTGGGACAACCTGAAATGTTCCAACATCCGAATCATAGGGGTGCCAGAGGAGAAGAGGAAGAGCAAGAAATTGAAACTTATTTGAAAAAATAATGAAGGAAAACTTCCCCAATCTGGCAAAGAAAATAGACTTCCAGGAAGCCCAGAGTCCCAAAGAATTTGGCCCCAAAGAGGAACACACCAAGGCACATCATCATTACATTACCCAAGATTAAATATAGAGAGTCCTAAAAGAAGCAAGAGGAAAAGAGAGTTACTTACAAAAGAGTTCCCATAAGACTATCAGCTGATTTCTCTAAAGAAACCTTATAGGCAAGAAGGGGGTGGAAAGAAGTATTTGAAGTCCTGAAAGGCAAGGACCTACATCCAAGAATACTCTACCCAGCAAAGCTATCATTTAGAATGGAAGGGCAGATAAGGTGCTTCCCAGATAAGGTCAAGTTAAAGGAGTTCATCATCACCAAGCCCTTATTATATGAAATGTTAAAGGAACTTACTGAGAAATAGAAGATCAAAAACTATGAACAGTAAAAAGACAACAAACAACTATCAAAAACTGAACCTGAAAAAACAAAAACTAAGCAAACGATGAGAACAGGAACAGAATCAGAGAAATGGACATCACATGGAGAGTTTTCAGTGGGAGGGGGGAGAAGAATGGGGGGGAAGATACAGGGAATAAGAAGCATAATTGGTAGGCCTAGAATAGACAGGGAGAGGTTAAGAAGGCTATAGGAAACAGAAAAGTCCAAGAACTTATATGTACAACCCATGGACATGAACTAAAGGGGAGGGGTTTGGCAGGTGCAGGTCAGAGGGGGTGTAAAGGTCGGGGGAGATTGGGAAAACTTTAATAGCGTAATCAGTAAAATATACTTAAAAAAATTTTTGGTAGTGTTGTATGAAGTATCATTATGTAATTATGGCCCTTCTTGTGTTAAGTCATACCACCCCAGAAAAACCAGATTCATTTAGCATCTATATATCAAATTGTTTTATGATTCAAAGTGGCTTCAATATATTTGAAAGTTGGTTCTACATCTACAAATATTTTATGTCTATATGGGGAAAGGGTGTCCTAGAACCCCAAAATGTCATTGAGAAACAATTTAAGTCAGTTGTCTATTATCATTAAGACTGATTATGTCATCTTTTTTTCTTTTAAACTAGTTTTCATGCAAAATTTAAAATACTTAAAAGAACTTTGACCTATTTTATTGTCATGTTTGTTCTACTATCCTATATGTTTGCTTACTTACATAAAATGTTCACAGACATGTATAAATATAAGAATATATATACATATCCCCTGATTTCTAAGTACAGATTTTTGTCACTTTAATAACTAATGTTTATTGAATAATTATCAGCTAATCAGCTTTAATAATAACTTAAAATTCCATATTAGCTATTGTTGTAAGAACTTTACTTATATTAACTCATCCTCACAATTCTGTGAGGTATGTAACTATTATCAAGCTATAAAAAAAAATACAACTCATTAGATAAAGGTTAAATAACTTGGCCAGAATTCCACACCAAATGTGGTAGAGATAGTCAGTGAGAACTAAGCTATTAATGAACTTAAAAAATGAAGCAGGGTAACATGGCTTCAGAACACAACTTAATCAGTGTTTTGCTTCACTTGTACAATTTTGGGGACTAACTACAAATTGTATTAGTTTAACAATTGGCCACAAAATACCAAGAGCATTTCAGTTCTTCAGAATAATGGGAAGATGTTTTGTTTATGTTTATATTGATGTATTTATTTATGAATGCATACTGTGTATGTGTGTTTAAGTAAAAGTAGAGAATTTCTGCCTGAATTTTAGGTACTCTCAGGAGCTTAAAGGAAATTACTAGGCTTGATAAGCTCTTAAGTTTTCTTTTGATTCCATTTTCCTATGAAAAGGGCACATATATAATTATATTATTGAATACAAAACATAATTCTTGGATTAAATATATGGCAAAGGATTTGTATAATTTGTACTTTTGCTGAAGGTATATATTATTGATATTTGAATAATTATCTTAAAAGTATATCTCAGTTTATATTAACTATTCATTATAAGTTTCTCTTGAAGAACATAAAAGCATTTGAATGTCGCTTGGCAGTTTGCTCTTAAGTTCCCTGGGGGTAATCTATGTGAGTAAGGGCAGGCATGGAGGATTGGAACACCTACTTCAGTACCGTTAATAAAAATTGAAAACCTTTAGATACACAGATACCTGTCTATTGTTTCATCCATTTCCCTGTCCTCCTTCCAGAAAGGTATTCAAAAGGCTTAACTGGGTGATTTTAGAGGGGGAGAGAGGGTAGGAATCCTGCAACCACTTTAGGGTAAATTTTTCATACTGATGGTTCAGAAGCTGAACATCACACACACTCTCTCTGTCTCTCTCTCTCTCTCTCTCTGTCTCTCTCTCTTTCTCTCTCTCTCTCACACACACACACACACACACCCTAAAGCAATTAAAATAACTTGAAGCAAATAAAAAATTTACTCAGTCATAAAAAAAAATTGTAATTTTTGCTGTCCGTGTCATAGAGATGATGTAAATTTGGTTTGTTTTGATATTTTAGGTAAGTCTTACTTTGAGTGATATTTTAAAAATACTTTCTAGTGTGATTTTAAAATAGCCTCAGGTATTACATTTTACAACTAAGATTTTTCCAAAGCAATGTAGATTGTTTTATTATGTGCCAATGAGAACATACAAATTAATGTTTATGATGCGACTTATTTCCACATTTTTAGGAAGCCTTCTATAAAATGATGTTGATATTTTAGACTACACTCTGGCAGAAGTAAACCAGAATAGCTGAAATGGAAAGAGAGATAGAATCATATTTATTTTCAGAGAAGGCTAATTTAATGTGAACCCTTAAGAATGAAATAGTTTGTTGAAGGGGTATGGGTTTTTTTGGAAGTAGACAGGTATTTCATCAGCTTTTCTTACAGGAGCAGATAATTTATTAAAGAGTAGATTTATTTAATTTATTATTTTAATCTGCAGTAACTCAAAATTACTGACCTTCCATTAGAGCAGTTAATAACTGTAACAAAGTTTAGTGTTCTTCACAGAAATGACTAAGTAAAGCTGTAGTGGTCTACATTAGGTTGTAGTCTACAGCAGCAATTTTCAACCAATGTGCCCCAAGAATTTTTAAAACATGCAGTACCTGACTACTTAGTCAGAGGCCCTGACTTCTTTTCCCTCAGACTGTCAAATTTTAAAAAGTGACAACAGCCAGTACAACAGTAGCCCTCTGGTGTGAATGAATCAAACTCCTCCTTTTTTGTTTTGTTTTGTTAAATGGGCAAAATATGTATTTGGTGTGCTGCAGAATTTTAGTAATTAGTTTGAGTGCCATGAGATTAAAAAGATTGAAAATCACTGTTCTAAAGTATAGATCAGATTCTTTAAAAAAAACTTGATATATAATTTCTGTAAAAAAAGTAGCTAATCAGCTAAGAAAGTACCAGCTCATTTTGTAATCATGTATTTTAACAACAATTTAATTATTGGCAATCATTTTGAGATTATTTTAATTATTTAATTTATGTAGTATTACAATTTAAAGTGCCAACATTCTTCATCTGTTTTCGGCATTTTTAGATTCTTATATTTGGAGATTCTAAATCACCAAATAGGATAACATGTTTATAGTTAATTATAGATAAATGTTCTAGGCTGTTCATGAAAGTTTAAATAAAACTTTGTTTTTAACCTTTATTTTTCAGCATTGCATTACTTTCCAGAATACCAGTGGCTGGTGGATTTCACAGTGGCTGCTACAGTTGTGTATCTAGTAACTGAAGTCTACTACAGTTTTATGAAGCCCACACAGGAAATGAATATCAGCTTAGTCTGGTGCCTGCTTGTTTTGTCTTTTGCAGTGTATCCTTCAAAACGTTATTAATGTTAATTTATGAATTTATTTTCCATTTCGCAGCTACCACCATTAAATCTCATTCCTGATTTGAAAAATATTTTAAACCATTAGAGAATTTTTCTTTGTTGAAATCCTCTTGATTTAATTGAAAAAATTTCAAAGTGGAGATGGTTTAAAAACTGAAATGCAAGGAAAGAAGCCAGTGGTCTGCCTTTCCTTTCCTGAGTCTCATGTTGAGCCACTTTTACCTTTATTAGGATTTCTTCCATACATTTAAATGTTATGTGATAATGGTATTTCTTTAATTTTAGATATTATTGCTCCTTCTTTTTCTATTTCAAGAAAGTAAAGAGACTTTTTAAAATTAAATCAGTCATTGGTTTTAGTTACATCTATGAAAATATTTATAGCTAAGCATTATAGTGTGTTATTTCCTTCCTCAATTTTTTATTCCCGTCCTTAGATTTCTGTACCTCAGTAGTTCATATACAGCGTTTCTATTTTGTTTTCCTATGGAAATACTTCCTAGAGAGGATATTCCGACACTTAGAACCCTCAGTTCTCTAAACTTCCCACGTATCTGTTAATCCTGGGATTTTCTTCACTGTCTTCCTAAGAATTCCCTGTGCCTCTTTTTGGATCACATCATCTCCTTTTCCTTGGTCTACTCCCGTTTTGGCAGAGTGTATTTTTCTATAGTGTCCTTAGAAAGGGGGGCACTTTTAACAACTTAAGGACCGCTCATGAGTTTTCTCGTGTTTTGCGCGCCATCTGTTATGGACCTTAGATGTCAACACACTGTCTTGTCCACATCGAATGAAGCGATCTCATTGGTGGAAACCGTGCAGGTCAATCTGCGAAAAACTATATAACTGCATGAACCCATAAAGCATTGCAGTTACATTGTATTTTGGTCATTCGAATAGTCTTCGTCTTCAAGTTTGCCCAAAAATGTGCGGTCCCTGGCGTATGTCTTAGAGATTTCTATGCAGTATGCAATGTGTTAAAAACCATTTTACATGCCTGAAATTACCTTTATTCCCTGCCCCCCTCCCCACCCCATAGTCATTTAATAGTTTGACTCAGCACAATTTGAAAGAAATAGTTTTTCCTCAGTTTTGAAGATGACAGATTGGATGCCATCTTGCAGTTGGCATATGCTGCCATCACCCTCTCATACCCTCTAGAAGCCTTTATCTTGTTGGTGCTCTGAAGTTTCATCATTAATTGTGCTAAGGTTTAGGTTCAGCTTTTAAATATGAGTTAGCTTTTAATCTCATTTTCTTCACTACTGGGCAATAACTTTAGTTTCTTTTTTATTATTTTTATTAAAATTAAACATTCTGTCTTCTATCTCCACCTCTCCAGAGTCAGCTTCTCCTCTTTCTCTTTGATGTTCACATCTGTATTTCCATATATATATATACAAAACTACTGCTTGATTTCAATTTTAGGCTTCAACTATTGTTACTTCTTCTGGAAATGAGGACATTGCACATGCCCCTGGGTTGTCACTTACCATGGATCATTTCTCACTCATCTCATCTTCCAAGTAAAGTAATGTCATTTATAAGAATATTTAGAGTTTGTTTGTGTTATGGTCATGTAGACTCTATTCACAGGTAAATACTTGTGTTAATTTTTTATTTGCATTGTTACTGTATTTGTACTTACCATTAATTCAGCCTCAAACTCTTGTGGGCATATAAATCACACAATGTGTTTGGAACCATCAAGTAGTATGTCAGTTTCATCTTCCTGGAGATAGTTCTTCTAGAGCGTTAGTCTGGGTTGGTTAACCTTCCCAACTAATGCACAGCTATTCCCCAGGAAGCACCAATTACTTCTTAGATATTCTTTTTTGCATCTCTTGAATTGGTGCTCTGTTTTTTAATGTATATTTTATATCTGACTCTTTTGGCTTACTTTCTCAATTTAGTGGAGCATATGCCCCAGTGTTATTTTCAGTGATTGAACAGGAAATGCATTTTTGTGACTTTGCACACCTGAAAATATTTTTATACTACCTGAGTATTAATTGATCCTTTGATTAAGAATGGAATTCCAGGTTTAAAATTCTGTTAATAATTTGGAAGGTATTATTGTCCTTGAAGTTACATTCTCGCTCTTTAAAAACTCTAGTTTACCAGTCTGATTTCTGAATTTTTTTGTATGTCCTATATTTTTTTCCCTTTGAACCTTTTATCATCCTCCCTTTAGCTACCCACTGTGCTGAAATGTATTATTATGTGCCTTGTTGAGGGTCTGTTTTCATTTATTGTGCTGGGACTTTACCACTCTGGAAACTTGTGGTCTTAACTTCTAGACAAATTTTTTGAATTATTTTATTAGTTATTTCCTTTTTGTTTTCTCTGTTTCTGGAATGCTTAATTTTTTAGACATTGGATTTCCTTGACTGGTTCTCTAAGACTCATTTTCTTGTATGTTTATATTTATATTTTTATATTTTTAATTTTCTGAGAGATTTTCTCAACCTTCCCGAATCCTTTAGTTGAGTTTTTAATTTCTGCTAATTTTTAATTTTTAAGAGCTCTTATTTCTGTCTTTTCTCCTCTTACTGTTATGGAATCCTACTTGTTTTAGAACAACCTTGTTTTGCATATATTTGAGATACTGATAAATTTTGTAAAGGTTTTCTTGATGCCATCTGTCTTTTTCCTCTAAGTTTTTGTTTGGTTTGGTTGCTGTCTCTCATGTTAAAGACTTTTCTTAGAGAGATCTGGTGATATTTTGCCTATTCATGTGTCAGTGTGAGGCACTAAAAGACTGGAAGGAAGCTCTGAGCTATGGCAAGTTAAGTTGTCATCATCTGGGTAGGCCAGAGATCCTACTTTTTACCCTCTCCAAAACATGAATCCTTTCATGTGGGGAGTTTTAGATGGTTACTTTAAAAAAAATTTTAGTAATGCTTTTTTCCTAATACCACCACTGACACACACACTCACATTTTCACCCCAGTCTGACCAGTTCTTTATTCCTTTTGGAATTCTGCAGTAAAATCAGATTGCATCTTGGCTTTCTGATTAAGCTTCCTCATTCTGGTAAGTGGTCATTTACCACTTACCTGCTTTCTAGCCTCCACAATTTTATTGCTCTTTTTCTTTCATCACTGTATTTATTTACTTAGAAACATTATTTTACAGTCATTTTGGTATGGATTGCAGAGAAAACAAAAGTAAGCAAGTGTGCTCAATCTGCTGTTTTTATCCATAGGTTTATATTGTCTCTTTGGTAAGATTCTGTTGTCTCTCTTTTTCAGAAACTTTTGTTAGTGAGATGTTTGATTTCCTTGAATGAGTTTTTAATTTTTTTATCTCCCCTTTCCCATTTATTTTACCTATGTTTTGTTTTTTTCTCTTAATTTTCTCTTTTAACCTTCTGTTGCAATTTTTATGTCAACTGTTATTTTTTAATTTTTAAACTTTTTATCTGAATATTCCATTTTTATAGTATTTATGTGTTATGGATGTATATACTCTCTTTTTATTTCTAACGATATTAGTATCTTTTAAATTTTAATTTCAACCTTGCATTGTTTATTTTGAGTCCCCCTTCCCCCGTTTTTGCTTTAATCAGAGTCATGTTAAAGATTGTAGTCAAATTTCTCACGATTTTTAAGTATTTATATTCAAGAAGATGGTATGAAAAAATTGGAAGTTTTGTGCAAGTGACTGGACCTTATTGATTAGTAGGCCGTTTACTGAGTAATGAATATAGACTTGGCAGCATTCTTGGAGGAACCTCTAAATGTCCGTGTCTGCAGGTTGTTGAGCCTGTGATTTTCTCCAGAGAAAAATTGTTTATTTTCTCATCAGTGGGGTGTAGCCTGACAGCCAGTGTTGTAGGAGCTGACTGGGGGAGAAGACTCAGAGACTCAGCATTCAGCATGCAGGCAGTAATTTAAATGTGAGTCAGTCTGTGTACTAATCCCTTCCCTCTGCCCCCTTGTTTTCAGCTCTTCATTTTCACCCCAAGTTTTATCTGGTACTCCCAAGCCCAGCCTTCTCTGGTTTAACATTAATTCTGCTGGTTTCTGCCACAGTTGGAGAAGGACCATCTCCTAAACTATTTGATTAGGCAAAACAGAAAATCTGGGAAGTCTAATTACTACTCCCATAGATATTCAGCCAGTCGTTCTGTTTTCATCCATTCTGCAACCCTGTCTTCAGAGGTGCCCACTCTGTCTAATTCCTGCCTTCTAGGGTATGTTATGAATGAATTGTGTTTCTGCTGGGTTCCTCCTGTTGTAGACCCAGCATCGCAAAGAAAGCTGAAACCTAAATCAGTTATGGCTTGTCCATCTACCTAGTGTCATCCAAATTTTGTGGAAATACCTTTTCTACTGTTACTTCTTTTCCTATTCTTCGTTTTTGGGGATTTTTACTTTCCTTTCTGAGTAGTTTATTTAGTCAGATGTGATGAGGAAGCAGTGTAAATGCACATCTTAACATCTTTTATATTCAACCAGAGACTGCTAAACCAGTTTTAAAGCTATAAGAAGATTTTATTTAAGTTATGTGATACGATTTGACATTCAACACCACTGTGCTATTATTTCTCTGTTGACTCTTTTGGATTGATTTAGGTATAATTTAGACCAAAAGAACCAGAGCAAAGCCTTAAGAGTCAACATCTTTATAGAGCATATGTTGTACTGGGTAGACATACTGATCATGTGTGCCAGTAGAGAAACATCCAGTGTTGTACTGATTTCAAGAGCAAGTTAAATTCAAGCATTTAAAATATTACTATTTAATTCTATAGTATTAAATATGTGAAAATACCATTTAGTCAGAATAAAAGACCCATCTCTAGACATCAAGTCATGTGAACCACACTAAAAATATTTTAACTTGATAATCAGTACTATATGTCATCTTAATTTTTTTATACTTTGACGTCTTATGTTCTGAAATATTGTTTATTATGGAATGTTCTTATCTTTGCTTCATTTCTTAATGGTTTGTAGAAATATTAAAATACCATCTATGATATTTGCATAGAAATACATATTCTTGATATTCATTTTTATTTAATGTATACATAGCCTTTAATCATTAACCTACTTACCAGAGAAATTAGAAAAGTGTACTTAATAGCTACTCAAATCATTGTGTGAATAAATTTCATCTTTCATTTCACTCAGTAATGCCTGGTAACCTGAGAGCAAAGGCCCCACACAATCTTCAGCACTAAACTGGCTCTGCTTAGTTACTGAAGTAGTTTAACTCATGAAAGGCACCAAACAGTAGCATCCCTGCAAAAATCTAGTAGCTGTCTGTCCATCCCGTGGAAGATAGAAAGGGCTGAAGGGCTTTAGAATCCAAGCTATTTTCTGCCAACTTTGACCCTCTCACAAAGGAGGTGAGGGAGAAGGAAAGTAGAATTGTGTCTATGCGTGGGTACGTGATTTTCCTTCGAAGTTGTGCCATGTGAGAAAATGACCTACTTCCTTCAACAGCATGCAGGAAGGTAGAATTAAATGCCAGATCCCCAGATTAATTCCAAGGAGGAGTCTGTTTATAGCCTACCTTTTATCTTATTAGAACACACTTGGTATGCCTGTGCACAGTCTAGCTGCAGTGACCTCTGTCTGGCTTCTCTTTACTTTCTTGTTGTGTGTACCTACTCATTAGCCAAACACATGTCTCCATTGATTACATAGGAGAATAACTCCACTTAATTGTGGAGTCACACATACATTGAATAAGAATATGAAATTCTTAAGAATCAGAAATTCTCTGCAGTTGTTACTGGTGAAATGTCCTTTGTTACAGTGGTCCCCAAATTAGACACATACAACTTGGTTCACTTAAAAGTAAGGAAGAAAATGTTTTATTTCCATGGTTATTCTCTCATTCATTTTATTTGACATACTTGTGACAACAATTACAATTTTTACAGATTCTTGAAAGTTCTCAAATGATGAGAATGACTTTTTAAAAAGGTATAGTGCTTACATCTTGAATCCTGGAACATAAAACAGCACCTCTTGTCATCAGCCCTGGTTTTTGCTTCAGCTGAGTTGTACAGGCATCTCGGCTATCAAAACTGAGTGCAATCTTACTCCTAAACCCAAACTAATACTCTCTTACCCATTTGTAATTCTAACCGTCTATTTGACCAAGCCTTTATGTTCCAATTCCATTTATGCCAAGTTACATGGTATTGGGAAGGTAAAGAGTGAGAAAGCCTTACAGTGAGGATGGAGCAGTTGAAGTAATTGTCTTTTTTGTATGATGGCGCGTGAAGTCTTAGACACTGAAGAAGTGCTACTGATATTACAATGGTGAAGCATATTTTTTAAATATATGATAAAGCAAAAGTGAAAGGGTTTTCACTTTCAAAAGTGAAAGTGGATTTAAAGAAAACATTTTTTGGTGGAAGTAAAACCTTTAAAAATTAAAATACTCTACATTCAATTTTTTAAAGACCCTTATGAATAAGCTGTATCACAGAGTAATATTGAATCAATTACGTGAACTTAAGTGAGAAGAAAGGTACTCTACAAAGTGATAAACTTCTCAGTAGCCCTGTTATATTTGGTTAAAGGACTGGATCGTTAGTCACGTTTCCACAGTGCTTGTATTTTACAATGTGGATGGTTTAAGGTACAAAACCCTATTATGTAAGTTTTTAAGGCTCTGTTTTAAAATTTTAATTTGCTTTGGTTTTCCTAAATGCAAATTTTATACAAAGCAAAATGTTGTGAATGATTTAAACTGAAATAAATTCTAAGGTTTTCTGTGTTAAATATTCAGTTCTATATGCAGATTTATGTGAATTAAAGTTCTATAATTTAAATGCTGTATTGGTTTGCCGAAGGAAATATACAACTAGAGCAAACTCAAGTCACCTTTTCTAAATCCTTAAAAGATTCTAAATTACTCTATACTTACTTTAGAAAAATATTTTGCTTTAGATTAATAAGAAAAATAAAATACTAAATATTGAAGTGAACTGCACAAGGTGTCAAGTCTTCTAGCGAGAAACAGTCAAAGCTATTGAACCCGAGCCAAGGTACTTGTTTTGTCTTTAAAATTTGTGTATAACGTGTGGTGTCAAAGCTTTGTTTCTTTCATAAACTTTTGGGCACTGTCTGTGACGTTAATGCTCCCAAATTGGTTCATCTTTCAGGTCACTTATATAGTGTTATATAGAGAACTTACTTGGGAGATAGGATAATGATTCTGTTTATTAATTTATAATGAAGTATGACTTTTTTTTAGCTTGGTGGTGATCATTTTACTTCTGATTCTGAAAATTTAAGGATTACCTTTATTGTTTTGTTTTATTTTAATCTAGGAAATTAGGTAATGGGTTTTTTTTGTTGTTGTTTGCTTGCTTACTTGCTTTTATTTTTAAATAAAGGCTATGTATTTATTACGCTTTCAGAAATCTCTGGCTATTATTCTCTTCCACGTCTAAGTTTATTCAGGCTGAATATGCATAGTAGTTTTTAGATTATAGCTGAGAAAATCTTAGGTTCTGTTTCTTTTCTTTCTAACTAAAATATACTAATTGAACCTTTATCTCAAAATATGAAAAACATTTCAGTTAGAAATTATCCAAGTTGGTTATTTTGTGTTGTTGTTTAACATTGGAAGACGATTAGATTGTTTTTAAAAGGATTTTACTTGATAGGTCAGAAGGATTGATATTCCTATTGTCAGTTTTCAATATATGCACTGTAGCAGATTCTTGGTATAGTTTCTATGTTTATTGGCAGAGAGACTGCATAGTATAATGTATTTTGGGTATTTTAGTTAGCTTTTTTTATGGGAAAATAGATATGGAAGATTTAACCATCAGAACAGGTTTTTTGTGAGATTTTTTTTTTTTTTTTATTCTTAGTGGTGGCAAAAACTAGAATATAACCTTTAACAGTGTAGAAAAACTTTCAGCCTACATGAAAATCACTTAGTTGAGTCGAAATGTGATCTGTTTTAATAGATAATGATAAATTTTGTGAAATTTTGAAAACTTCTGTGTTTATTCCTTAGGAGACTATTAGATTTGTCTGTAGGCATCAAAGTATTTCTCAGAACATGATCCTGTTCTGTTTCTTTCATTTTTAAAAATGCATTGATAAAAATATCTTGAATATCAAAATGTTATGTTATAGAAGACATTTTCTCAATACTAGAGTAGGGTCTTTAAAGCAATGTAAACATTAGTGTCTTGATAAGTATTTTTTATTTATATCATCCTAGATTTGAGAGAAATTTGCTATTTTAGAACTAAATATTAAGCCTGTTGATCATTTGAAAGCTCTTATTTTCACCTTGAAGATAAATATATTTAAAATATTTCCCACTGAATAATTGTTCTAACTGTCCATGATTTTTCTTTTCTATTGTAGTTTATATATTTGCACCTGTAAATTATGGCCAAATACCAGTTGCAGAAAACATTGATATTAAATTAGAACTTTAAAAATATCAGCCATGTAGCTCATGGCCAGTGTGGCTCAGTTAGGTGGGTGTCTCAGGTTCAATTCCTGGTCAGGGCACATGCCTAAGTTGCAGGTTTGGTCCCTGGTCGGGGCACATGCCAAAGGCAACCAATCAGTGTTTCTCACATAGATGTTTCTCTCTCTCCTACTCCCTCCTTTTCCCTCTCTCTTAAAATCAAAAACATGTTATTGGGTGAAGAAATAAATAAATAAATAGATTTGCCATGTAGCAGGAAAAAATTTATCTTACTACTAACATTCTATTTACTTTAAGAATTGAGATTTTGTAACGTAAAGCAAAATAAGTTATCACTGAGAGTAGGTGGTCAATTCATAGAACTGACAAGTTAATGGAGGGGGAATTACTAAATACAAAGAAAATGACTGTTTGCATATGAAGTTTTGAATATTTACTAAATAATATTTTTTATGAAAGTCTACAGAATGATCTATGAAATAATAACAGAGGGATAAATTGGAGAACTTTACCCATGGTAAAGGTGCTAGCCCATTTTTTCTACTAAGGCATAAGTATAAATGAATGCCATAGTTTTACCTAGTGTTTTTTTGTTATACATATCTGTAAATATAGAAGCCTTATTTTACCAAATTTTGTTCACTTTATCAGGTTCTGTTTATATATAAAAGGGAAAAATAAGTCTGTCTAATTTACTTGGAAATTGTGGACAATTTGTGAACAAACATATTCAAATAAAATAGCTCATAGAGAAATTTTGTTTTAAATCCACTCCTCTAGTATTGGGTTGGCCAAAAAGTTTGTTCCTTTTTTTTCCATAAGATGGCTCTAGTAGTGCATAGTTGTCTTTAGCTTCATTTAAAACAGTTTTGTTAGACTGTATTATGACAGCTGTCATATCAGCATGCACTTAAAAAATATCAAAATTGGTGAGTTTTTGTGTAGCCATTTTAATATTGAAGATGGAAGAAAATATGCAACTTTTTCAGCATATTATGCTTTATTATTTCAAGAGGTAAAAACTCAACTGAAACGCAAAAAAATGATTTGTGCAGTGTATGGAGAAGGTGCTGTGACTGATTGAACATGTCAAAGGTGGTTTGTGAAGTTTCCAGTTAGAGATTTCTTGCTGGATGATGCTCCACACTTGGGTAGACCAGTTGAATAGTGATCAAATTGAGACAGTAATTGATAACAATCAATATAATACCATGTGGGAGATAGCTGACATTCTCAAAATATCCAAATCAAGTGTTGAAAATTATTTTTACCAGCTTGGTTATATTAATTACATTGATGTTTGTGTTCCACCTAAATCAAGCAAAAAAAACCCTTCTTGACTTACAATGAAGATGGCAGTGTAGGTAAACACAGCTCGTCGTCTTGCACAACAACATCAAAATTACAACTAAACTACAGAACAGCCATCACTCAGAGCCATCAGACATCGAGTTGAATGGAAGTCTGACAACTACAGAATCAAAGAAACCACATCCATCCGGACTGGTTGGAGGGGCAGAGACAAGGAGATGCAGAACAGGCTAGTACTACACCCACTTGTGGTGGATAAAAATTCAGGAGGGATATCTTGGGAGTGAAGAGTTCCAGCCCCACACAGCCCCCAGTCCAGGGTTCCAGTGCCAGGAAGATAAGTCCCCATAACTTTTGGATGCAGAAACAAGTGGGGATTGAGTTGGTGGGAAAAACTTCCTGAGTCCTAAGCAATTCCCCTTAAAGAACCCATATATGAACTTACTCAGTTTCACTCCCTCTAGGTCCAGCACCTGGGTAGGAGCTTGAAAGGCACCAGTGACATACAGAGAGGAACTGAAGTGTCTGGAATCAAGGCGGGAGCTGTGGCACAGCTTTCTCTCAGACAGAAAGGCAGACAGAGGCCATTATCCCTTTTCTGACCCCTTCTCTACTGAGCCACAGAACTGGCAGGCGGGTGCCATATTTGAGACTTTACCAACCTGGCTAACATTATTTGCCCAACCCTGGAGATCCCCTTAGACTCTGTCCCACTCTATTTAAGGGCCTCCGCAAACTGTTAACCATGACTTTTACAGATGAGTGATTGGTCTTGGGTCATGCTTCACAAATTCCTAAAACCTTCAAAAAGCAACAGCAGGCCTCAGGAAGTCCCCAACCTCCATACCTCTTGCTAGGTGGTCCCAGGCCTGGGACTAGCAGCAGCCAGCCTAGATTCAGAGCTTGATTTGGCCTGGGAATCTCCAAGTCCAGCACACATAGCAACCATCTCAGATTGTTTTATAGCTCAGGCAGTGTGGCCCCAGGCAGAACACAGGTGGGATCTG
>PVJI01011349.1:0-56427 GCA_004026765.1 Micronycteris hirsuta | reverse complement strand
TGGTTATGATCCGGTTAAAGGTGAGATCATATGGTATTTGTCCCTCACTGCCTGGCTTACTTCACTTAGCATAATGCTCTCCAGTTCCATCCATGCTGTTGCAAAGGGTATAAGCTCCTTCTTCCTTTCTGCTGCGTAGAATTGCATTGTGTAAATGTACCATAGTTTCTTGATCCATTCATTTGTAGATGGGCACTTAGGTTGTTTCCAGCACTTAGCTATTGTGAATTGTGCTGCTATGAACATAGGAGTGCAAAGGTTCTTTTGAATTGGTTTTTCAGGATTCTTAGGGTTTTATAGTGATCACATGTTGAGATGATACTACTTTGGAAATATTGTGTTAAATAAAATATATTAAAATTAATTTTAACCATATTTTAAAAACTTTTAATGTGGCTGCTAAAAATGTAAATTACTTATGTGTCTTACATTTGAATCTCACATTATATTTATACTAGACAGACTTGCACTAACATATGGCAGTATTAAGTCTAGCCTGGAAACTATAACAAAATGTTTCTTCCAAATTAAATTAATTGTGTGGCAATACCAAGATAAATGAACAAGTAGACTTATAGAATAGGGTTATTGAAAACATCAGTTGTATGTGGAAAACGTCTACCAGAAATGATTTGAGTTTTAGTATAATTAACCCAACAATTCTTTTTGACAATAATTAGACAGCCGGGTTAGCCATTATTAAATCTACTTTTAATTTATGACAATAAAACCATCACAAGGAAGTATAAAAGAATGCTTATATTTCCTAAGACAAGAGAAATATCAAGTCATTAGTACTCAAGAATTCTGCAAAATACGATAAAGAATACAAATGTAGACCAATAGTAGAATAATTAAATTCCTAACGGTAACCTACTTCTTATATACAGCACAGGCCTGAAAAGCCAGGCTTTCAATCTCTCAAGAAGGGAACCAACATATGTTTTAGATAAAATGTCTAATAAAGTAATAGGTTTATAACTTGGATGGAATAAAGTATATTTTTTTGTCATAGATTGGGTCCAGCCAGAATACCTATAGAGATAATAAACAAACTAGCAAGGATTACAGCTTGTCTTTCAGAGTGGTTCTTGCATAGTTCTTAGGCTATGAAAGCTTCTCCAGATGCTTTATGTAACTTGAGTGTTTTTTAAAAATCACATGTGCCATAGAAGGGAGAATTACTAGGATGTAGACAGAGGCCCAGGATCACTAAGTTGTCAGTTGGCCTGTGAGCTGTCGTGACCTGTTCTTCTAGTTCATGCCATATGTAACTGCTATAGAGCTTGTCCTCTTTATGGGCTGGGACAACCAAATTCAGATCTTTTCCCAAAGTCATTAAATCTGAGTTTTTAATTAGCAATAAGCTTTTTATAAACATAATTTGGTTTTGATAAATATCCAAACAGCTGTTTTTATTCTTGTGAATGTCACCACATTAACCTAGCCAAGCTTTTTATTTGTTGTCTTATGTCCAACATTCTTGTCAAACCAGATTCTACGAGTGTAGGGACAAAGAATATATCCATTTTAATCACCATCAGTCTATTCACAATGGAAGAGGAGATGGCCCTTACTTGAGACACATGTGGGGAAGGTTCATAGGGTCATTCGGAATCAGTGGATTACCACCAGAGTGTAAAAGCCTCAGTCCATCTCGCTCTTCTCAGCCTCTTTGCATTGTAAGCCCAAACATAAATGTAAACAAGCTCTAGAACTGTATATCCAGGCCTCAAATAGTGAAGAAGTGATTGATTTCTGCCTTTTTCATAATATCCATCTTTAGCATGGTAGAAATTAGAAGCTAATCCTAGACAATAATCTTATACAGCAAATAAAATCTATAATGTTTGCATCCAAGCTAGATACAGACATAGTTTCTTGTAGATTTATCCCACATCTTTCCCTTCAGTACCAGCAGATTTGATGCATAAATACATTTTTTAAGTGTGAGGGAATTTCCTTGTGGGTAATACATCTCTCTCCAAAAATATATCTCTCTAAAAGATTGGTTTATGGGGAAGTAACCCACATATTCCCTGAAGACTTCTGGTAGAAAGCAAAAGGATCCACCACCATCCCAGAATTCAGCTCCTAAGATGTGATTAACTCTACCATAAGGAGCCGAGAATGGATAAAAGTTTAAAGATGATTTTAAAAGGACCATATATCTAAGCAAACTGTGTGCACCTTGACAGGAGATATACAAGGGCAACGGCAAATCATTTCCAGATTGCCAGGGAATTGAATCAGGACCAAAAGAAAGATAGTCTAGTTATATAAGGCAGACATTCAATAGCAGTTCACCTTACTTCTGTCAACTTTTGTAGTTGTTACTGTTTTTGGCAAAACTCTCATGTATGGGAGGGTACCTGTGTTGCTGTAAAAACGCGGGCTCATGGACACATTAAAAGCAATTAGAAAGGGAAGTGCAACAACAGGGTCTCTGCCTGTAGAATTCCAGCCTGGGATGTTCCAGAAAAATCTTAGCCATCAGAAGACCCTTTGGTGATTCTAAGGAATGTATTTAATATAAATAAATAAACACCCAATGTCATTACCTCCACTGAACTAGCCCACCCTAATCTGGCTGACAAAAACCTCTGGCTGCAAAGTTTGTGCACCCCTATTTCTAGGAATGTGTTAGACATACCTTTTCTGGCCCAGATAATCTGCCCCATGGCGGGACTTATTGATGACCATAATGATGATTAGGGTAACAGTAGTAATGCTGCTGATGATAAGGTTACATTTGTTTATGGAGTTCTTACTATATGCGTGCTTTACAAATATTATCCATTTAATCTTTATCATAAGTCAGTATCCAAAGTATTTTTTTACAACTTTTTCCTGCAAAATTTTATAGACAAACAAAAAACATTCTGTGGTGATAAAATAAAAGCAGAAATACATGTGTTGGCTCCCACTTGCAAATTCACAAATCACAGTCTCCTATTCCAGATTCTAAAAAATCCTGTCTGGCAGAGTTTTCAATAAAACTTTGAGCAGGAAACCCAGGCCTTGCTTAACATTTCTTCCTATCTGTGTTCTTTGGAGTACACTTTGGGTAAAGGTGCTTTACAATGCTCTTGTCATTTTATAGATGAGGAAATAAAAAATTAGAGGAATTCAGCAGTGTGCCTTGGATCACATAGCCAGGAGGAGGCAGCACTTTTGAAGCTAAGTTTATGTATTGCCAGAGCTCATACTCATCTTTAACTTGTGATGACTCAGATCATTGGTATGATGTATTAAAAGTTTATTAGGTTCAGCCCTGGCTGGTGTAGCTCAGTGGATTGAGCGCGGGCTGGGAACCAAAGGGTCCTGGTTCGATTCCCAGTCAGGGCACATGCCTGGGTTGCAGGCCAGGTCCCCAGTAGGGGATATGCGAAAGGCAACCACACATTGATGTTTCTCTCCCTCTCTTTCTCCTTTCCTTCCCCTCTCTAAAAATAAATAAAATCTTTTTTAAAAAAAGTTTATTATGTTCAAAGGGCTTTATGTATATTGTGCCTCATCCTCGCCACAGTCCTGCAGTGAGAGCACTGTTTTTCCCACTTTATGAATGAAGAAAATGAGGCTTGATTAGATGCAGTGACTTATCTAGACCTTGTCAAAAAAGAAGCATATCCAGGACTGTCAGGAGGCCTGTAGAGTTGGCTGGTTCTGGTTATGCAGTCTTAAACAAAAGCAAGTTACCTCACTTCTTGAAGCTTTCATGTCCATCTCTGTAAAATGGGTGTAATACCGCTGGCACATAGTAGTTATTCTGTAAATAGTTTCTATTCCACAGGCAGTAACAAGTTTAATCAAGCCCGTATACTTTAAAATAAATATATAGTAAGGCTTAACATTGGGAATATGGTTCATGAATTTATTCATTGCCTCTAAGGTAGACATGAACTGGCTATCAATCAAGTTTTTAGGCATCATTAGAGAAGGCAATTGAGGGGCAGAGAGTAGCAGGCAGCCAAATAAACCCTGTGCTCAGTGAGGGAAGACATAAATTCTGTAAAGGTCATACTTTCACATTCAATCAAAAAGGTTCAGCACAGCATAGTGCAAAGAACACAGTTTAGAGTTAGAACTGAATGTGATGCCAGCCTAACCTCTAATTAGCCATCTGACCTTAAACAACTCATTTAACCTCTCTGAACCACAGCACCTCATCTGAAAAATGGAGTTAACCATACCTTGCAAGGTTGCACTAAAGATTAAATGAGATATTGTATGTAAAGAATCCAGCACTGAACCTCACACTCATTACCTGGTAGCATTGGCCCCTAGGGCTTTGCCTTCTACCTTCTACCTTCTGCCTTCTAGAGCACCATGCTTCAACCAGCAACAGAGAAAGGTACCAGTGAAAGGGCATTGGCCTGGTCCCAGAAAGTACCTGATGCCCTCTACAACTTTAAGGGTGGTCTTGGGTGTGGAAATGGATGTTAATTAGTCTTCTAAATATTAATCCCAATCACTGGGATAGTGACATGTGTCACTATGAATGAGGAATCCTGAGAGAATAAAGTCATCAAAAAAATTATTTTAAGCAAGGGGAAAGGAAGATTTCCCCAACTTTGGCAGCTGATTTACATCTATTACAGTGATAGAACCAGGTGCAAAACCCTGGGATAAAATTTGAATATTGCTCTTTTTGTAAATTTCAAGCAAGGTATAAATTGTGTGCGAGTTTATGCAAATATTATATAAATGTGTTATAGATACAGTTGGGGGTAGAGGTACATTTCCTGCCTTCTATGCAAAGGCTTGTAAAATCATTCTAGAGCATGCTCTACAGGCTGCCTAAACAAAAGCTCAGGTAGCATTTCATCTCTAAGCATGTACTTAAATCAGAAAGTCACATACTTGCATACTCATACAAGCACATTTCTGCACATGCAGTCACCCAAATGCACAAACATGCATGATACTTACACCCTCATGCACATACAAATACTCAGATTCTTGCACTTTCACACATGCAGGCATGTCTACAGCCTCACATATCTATGTGAATGCACTATTGCACACTCATGCATGCACTCAGACACATGCTTGGCCACTCACACAACCATGCATACTTGTACACATTCACACGTTGCTGTACTTACACACTATGAGCTTGTGTCCATTTATGTGATATTGCATTCCATTTGAATATAAAGAAAATTATTTAATGATAATGCCCTCATCCTAGGCTTTTTTTCTTGACCATTGAGCACTTAAGATTTTGTTTACCTAAGTTACTTTCTACAGCAGAGAGGGTAGAGAATTTTAAAGGCTGTAAATTGTATTCATACCCTTTAAAAATAACTTTTAATTCTCATTCTATCTCCAAATACTGAACATCTTTAAAACTGAAGTGCTTTGGGGGAAAAATGTAAAATTTGTAATAGTCATAAATTGGTATGTGCACTGTAGAGTAATTTAAAATCATTAGAATGATGCATTTTTAAAGTAAGTGCCTCACAAGAAAATGAGTAAAGCAATGTTGCAGTATATTAATGGAGCTCAAGACATTTTAAATTGATTTTGAAATTAAACATCAAAAACTACAACTTGAAAAAAGTAATTAGGTAAACCATCATATAGCAATCAAAAAGAAAAACTACTCTTGAAATTTAGGAAATTGCAAATTATGGGTGTCAGTCATCCTGATTTGGCAAGTGCAAAAATTGTCAATGGAAAGAAAACATATGCTGATTATAATGTTCTTGAAAACTGGAGAACTAAAGATGGCAGCTGAGTCCACTTCCTCTTGCCCCCAACTCCAATTTTCAGCGGATCTAACAAATAACCTGAACAATCAACAGAATCATAGCTGATATGAAGTTTTGAAGCCAAGGAGTACAGAAGATGCTTCACAGCGGTCACCAGCTCACATCCTTTTTCCCTTTCTTATAATGTTCTTATTTTCTTTCTACCTTTTTAAAATCATTGCTTGTTTGGCATGGATATTGTGGTTATTGCCCTTTTTCTTCAATTTTATTACCATTTATTAACTTTTTTTAATTTTAAATCTCATTGGTTACTCTCCTCTGACTTACTCCATTTGCCTTCCTCCTGCTCTTGCTTGTTTGAGTTTAGAATTTTATTTTCTCCCTTTCTTTGCCTTGTTTCTCTTTCCTACTCTTATTCTTTCTCCTCCTTCTATCCTCTCAAAATCATTTTTCTTTACTGTAGACAACTCATATTCTTTTTCCTCTAATAATATTCTTATTCTCTTTCTACCTTTATTAATCTTTGCTCATTTGTTATTGTTATTTACCCCATTGTCGTTTTTCTTCAATTTGTTCCTATTGGTTCACTATTTTTTAAAATTTTATTTCACACTTCATATTATACTTTTCCCTTTTGTTTCTCCATTTTGCCATCTCCCTTCCCTGTTTTACTTACATTTTAAATTTTATTATCTCCCTTTCTTCACCTTGTTTCTATTCCCTACTTTTATTATTTCTCCTCCCTCTTCCCTCTCAAAATCATTTTTCTTTCCTTTAGTCATCTCATATTCTTTTTTCCTATCTTATAATATTCTTAATCCCTTTCCACCTTCATTAATCTTTGCTCATTTGCTGTTGATATTGCTGATGTGGTAGGGGTTATTTTTGCTGGTGTGGGACTGGTTTTCTGGGTAGTTTTGCTTTGTTCTTCCAGCACCTGTATAATACCTTACAAGATGTGAGGGTTGTGACTTTCAATCAGCCAGCCAGAGGGGAGAACCCACCAACAAATGAACCATCAATAATCAAAGCCCAAGTACAAGACAGCCCACATAAACAGAATAAAAGGCAACCCTAGAGCATCCAGATCAGGAGATCAAAGAGACTACACCACTGAGTTCCACAGAACTCCTATAAGAGAAGGCCAACCCACAAAGTCAGGGAGTCTAAGCAGAGCAATCTGAAATGCAGAACCAAACACAAAGAGTCACCTAAAATAGGGAGACAGAGAAACAAGCCCCAATCAACAGGAAAGGAGGAATCCCCAGAAAAAGAGCTAAGTGAAAGTGAAGCAAGCAATCTATCAGACATAGAGTTCAAAATAATGGTTATAAGGATGCTCAAGGAGCTCAGTGAGAACTACAAGGAACTTTATCGGAGCTACAAGGAACTTAGTGGGAACTACATCAGCATGAAAAAGGGCATAGAAACTGTGAATAAGAACCAGGAAGAAATGAAGAATCTGAAACGAATAATGCACTAGAAGGGGTTAAAAGCAGGCTAGATGAAGCAGAGGACTGAATCAGCAAGCTGGAAGAAAAAGTAGAAAAAAAAAACACTGAGGCAGAGCAACAAAATGAAAAAAGACTCAAAAAAAATGAGGATAGCTAAAGGGAGGTTCAGGACAACATGAGAGATAACAACACTCACATCATAGGAATACCAGAAGGAGAAGAAAAGGAACAAGGGCTAGAAACCCTGTTTGAAAAAATAATGACAGAAAAGCTCCCTAACTTGGTGAGGGAAAAAGTAAGGAAAAGTTCAGGAAGCACAGAGGGTCCCAGCAAAGATGAACTCAAAGAGGCCCACTCCAAGACACATCATAATTAAAATGGCAAAATGTAAAGACAAAGAGAGAATCTTCCCTAGCTGGTGTGGCTCAGTGGTCTGAGCACTGGCCTGTGAACCAAAAGGTTACTGGTTCGATTCCTAATCAGGGCACGTACCTGGGTTTTGGGCCAGGTCCCCAGTTGGGGGCATGTGAAAGGGAGCTGATTGATGTTATCTCTCACACATCGATGTTTCTCTCCTCTTTCTCCCTCCCTTCCCCTCTCTCTAATAATAAATAAATAAATAAATATTTTTTAAAAAAAGACAGAGAATCTTAAAGTCAGCAAGAGAGAAATGGCTAGAAAATTAAAACCACAATGAGATACCACTTCATACAGGTGAGAGTTCCCATTATTAACAAATCAACAAACAACAAGTGCTGGCAAGGTCGTGGAGAATATGGAACCCTAGTGCACTGTTGGTGGGAATGCAAACTGGTTCGGCCACTGTGGAAAACAGTATGGAATTTCTTCAAAAAATTAAAAATGGAACTACCTTATGACCCAGTGATTCTACTGTTGGGAATATACCCTAAGAATCCTGAAACACCAACTGAGAAGAACTTACACATCCCTATGTTCATAGCAGTTCTATTTACAATAGCCAAGTGTTGGAAACAGCCCAAGTCCTCATCAGTACATGACTGGATCAAAAAACTATGGTACATGTACACAGTAGAATACTACCAGCAGAAAGAAAGAAGGAAGTCCAAACTTTTGTGACAGTATAAATGGAACTGGAGACTATTATGCTAAGTGAAATAAGTCAGTCAATGAAAGACAAATAATGTATGACCTCAATTATAACTGAAATCTAATAAACAAAACAATGAGCAAAATCGAACCAGAAACATGGAAACATGGAACAGACCAACAGCTGTAGGAGATGAGGAGGGAGAGGGGAATGGAGGAAGGAAGGGGAAGACACTAATCAAAGAACATGTATGAATGACTCATGAACATGGACAACGGTGAGAGAATTGACTGAGAGAGAAGGATGAGCTGAGTGGAGAGTGGCAAAGGGGAAAAATTGGACAACTGTAATACATTAAACAATGATAAAATAAATTCAGAGACATACTGGTGATATTTCTTATTTTGTTTGGTTATGATCTCAACCACTAATAATAATTATTTCCTTAAGAAAAATGATATCAGCTCTGGAAAGAACTTTACTGAGGTTCCGTGTAAGGCAATAAGCATATAATAAGCTCCTGCTATGTACTGAATCCTATTTATTGCAGGAATAGGACATTCAAAAACTAGTTTCTACAGTATTTCTAGGTATCAATTTGGCAAATGTGCAAGGCTGTTAACAGAAGTTATTCAAAATAGAAAGAAATCAACCACAACCTAACTATGCAATAGTATCAGAAAGATGGTAACTTGGGGTGCATTTTGAAGTACTATATTGCCATTACAATATTTATAAACAATTTTTAATTTATATTAAATAGTTTTGAAGATATAGGAAGTCCAGAATAAGCTTAAAATGTGTTGCTGATATCTCAACAAAATGCCAAAAGAGTAAAAAAGATACCAAAATATTGACAGCGTTCTTTGCTAGGTTGGTGATGCTTTTTTCTTCTTTAATCTTTCTTGTATTAGAGACTCCAAGGATATAATAATATTAGGAAACAATATAGTTTAAAATGGGCAAAAAGATTCTTGAGGACAGGTTAAGGCCCTTTTCACTCAGGTAAAAGAGAAGTCATAAGAGACTTAGTAATAGCCTTCAAGTACTTGAAAATCTTTCAGATGAAGACCACATGGTGACCAGGTCTTCTCAAACCCCATAAAATACATATATATAATGTATATTTGTATATAAATACATTTAATATTTATAAATATAAATTTTATAGACATATATATAGAGAGAGATTTATATACAAGGTCCAAAAGATGTAAGGCTTTCTTGAATGTGGTTAGTAGGGTATGTGGATGTCTGACATGAGATGGACAGCAATTTGTACATTTCACCTAAAATGTCATATGGTGTGCTTGAGTGTGATATTGTTATGTTACAGAATTATATGGTAATGATTTTGTAATAAAAAAGGGATGTTATTTGTGCCAAACCCTGTATTGCTGTAGGTATATAGAAGAAAGATACAGGTAAAATAAAAAAGATATAGGTAAAATACAGTAAGAGAAACCACACTTGGCTATGTGGGAGAATTTCATTGAGGGAGGGGATAATTTAGCAATTAGAATTGCTTAATCATGGCAAACCGTGACATTTCCTTTTTAGGAGGATTTAAAAGCAATTTTTTCATCTGCCTGTGAAGATGCAGGAATAATCCAGGCAGTCTCCTGAAGGCAGAAGGCTTAAATGTATTCTTGAAGTTATTTCAAGTCCTTTGATTGTTATCATTCGTTGTGTGCCCTCCGAGCATATGGTAAAACTCTGGCTTCTGAACAGTATACCCTTTACTATGGACCATTCTGAAATCTGTTCATATCTATCTTGATAGTCTTTAGGAAAGCAACTGGAAAAGATGCTCAATTCACTAGTAATCAAGGAAATACAAATCAAAAAGAGACTTCTTTTTTTCATGGTCCAGAGTATTAGAAGACAAGTATTCTCTTACTCTGCTTGTGGGTATATTGACTAGCGTAGCCTTTTGTCAGTATTCATCAAAATAGAAATTGCTGAGTCTTTTCACAAGTAATTCCATTTCTAAGAAACAATCTAGAGAAATTCAGGTACACAAAGAGGCATTGTTTATAATAGAAGAAAGTTTAGAATCATGTAAATGTCCATTAGTAAAGGATTAAACTATAGAACATTCTGACTATGGTATACTATATCATAACAGAATGAGTTAGCTCTAAATGGACTTAATAATATGTCTTGGTAATATATCCCAGTTCTAGAAAAATATATCACTTAGATTAAAATATACTACCTACAAAACCATCATATCTCTATGTACATATATTAATTTAATGGACTAGAAAGAAGTCAGGGAGAAGTTTTTATCAAAGAGTTATTGGTGGTTACCATCTTAAGAAGGAAATACAATTGGAAGCACAAGAAAGATTATTATTTTATCTGTGGTCAAAAGATTATTGTTTCATTTGTAGTCAAAAGTTTTACAGTGAGAATGCATTATTTAATTACTGAGAATAACATGTAATTAAAGACAAACAAAAATTAGGAAACAGAACTTCCATCCAAGATGGAGGCAGAGGTAGACACATTTTACCTCTTCACACAACCATAAGAAGGATAACAACCAATCTAAAAACAGAAACAAACAAACAAAAAAACAACCAGAACTGCCAAAATGTCAAACTGTATGGAAGTCTGACCACCAAGGAGTTAAAGAAGAAACATTCACCCTGACGAGTAGGAGGGGAGGAGAGGGGCAGCCAGAGCAGAGAGAATTCATGGCAAGGATGCAATGGTGGCAGCTGGCAGAACAGGCGGTTCCACATTCATGTGCACCAAATAAAAACTGGGAGGGACAACTGGGGAGTGAACAATCCTAGCCCCAGGACAGACTATACAGACCAGGGTTCCAGCACTGGGAAAATAAAGCCTCATAACCTCTGGCTGTAAAAGCCATGGGGGTTGTGGTGGTGGGAGAAACTGCCAGTCTCTCTCAGGAGAGTCTGTTTAAAAGAACCACAGGGTCCTAGGACGTACACAAACCCACCTGTTCTGGGAATCAACACCAGAGCAGAAGCTAGAAGGGCACCAGTCACTTACAGGAAGTATGGAAAGTGACTGAAAATAAGGCAAGAGCTGAACAAGCAGCATGATTCCCCCTCTGACTCCTCCCCCCACATACAATGCCACAAAGCCACAAAGCGATTTGTCCCTACCTGGTGAATACCTAAGGCTCTGGCCCTTACAATGTAACAGGTATGCAAAGACAGGGAGTCAAAGCAGCTCTACCTAATACACAGAAACAAGGGGAGGCTGCAAAATTTAGGAGACAAAGAAATATGGCCCAAATGAAAGAACAGACCAAAACTCCAGAAAAATAACTAAGCAACACAAAGATAGCCAAACTATTAGATGCAGAGTTCAAAACACTGCTGATCAGGATGCTCAGAGAAATGATTGAGTATGACCACAAAATAAGGGATGAAGTGAAGGCTATACAAAGTGAAGTAAATAAAAATATATAGGAAACCAACAGTGAAGGGAAGGAAACCAGGATTCAAATCAATGATTTGGAACAAAAGGAAGAAATAAACATTCACCTGAAACAGAAAGAAGAAACAAGAATTCAAAAGAATGAAGAGAGACTTAGGAACCTCTGGGACAACTTTAAACGTTCCAACATCTGAATCATAGGGGTGCCAAAAGGAGAAGAAGAACAAGAAATTGAAAACTCATCTGAAAGAATAATGAAAGAAAACTCCCCCAATTTGGCTAAGGAAATAGACATACAAGTCCAGGAAGTTTAGACAGTCCCAAACAAGTTGGACCCAAAGATACATATAATTAAAATGCCAAAGGTTAAAGATAAAGACAGAATCTTAAAAGCAACAAGAGAAAAGAAGTTAGTTAACTACAGGGGAATTTCCATAAGACTGTCATCTGATTTCTCAAAAGAAACTTTCCAGGGTAGAAGAGATTGGCAAGAAATATTCAAAGTCATGAAAAGCAGGGACCTACCTACAGTCAAGACTGCTCTACCAGCAAAGCTATCATTTAGAATCGAAGGGCAGATAAAGAGCTTCCCAGACATGGTAAAGCTAAAGGAGTTCATTATCACCAAGCCATTATTACATGAAATGTTAAAGGGACTTATTTTTTAAAAAAATCAAAACTATGAACAGTAAAATGAGAACAAACTCACAACTATCAACAACTGAACCTAAAAAACAAACAAACTAACTAACTAAGCAAAGAACTGGAACGGGAACAGAATTACAGAAGTGGAGATCACATGGAGGGTTATCAGCAGTGGGGGTAGCTGGAGAATGGGAGAAAAGGTACAGAGAATAAGAAGCAGAATTGGCAGGTACAAAATAGACAGGGGGAGGTTAAGAATAGTATAGGAAATGGACAACCCAAAGAACTTATATGTATGACCCATGGACATGAACTAAGAGGGGGATTCTGGAGAGAATGAGAGTGCTAGATGGAGGGGGTAAAGGGGAAATGCAACAACTGTAATAGCATAACCAATAAAATCTACTTAATTAAATTTAGGAAACAGGTATATAATACAGAAATGCAAGCAAGTGTTGAAAATAGATGTTGGTGATATTTGAGAAGGAGCAAGACTAGGAAGATTAGGGTAAAGCTAGAAAGGATGGTGCAATAGGGGTTACAGGGGCAGACAAACTATAATGGAAAAAATCATATTTACAAAACCAAAAACATCGTAAGATTAAATAACAAAATGTGCAGAACTGTGAAGAAAACTATGAAACTGTACTGGGTAATGAATGAGGACTTGCCCTACCACTTGTGAAAATATGTTATGAAACTTAAGTAAATAAAATATGTTGATATCACTGCCAGAATGTACATGTCATGGAATAGGATAGAAAGTCTGGAAAACAACCGATTATATATAAGGATTTGAAATCTGATAAATCAGTAAGGATGGGATGGGTAAACCAATATATTCCAAAAAGTTTTATCTGAGCCTAAGCAGCATGAAATTGTGATCACTTCTCTCTGAATAAGTAGGAAAATGGTGGGTGTAATGGGAAAATCCCAGAATTCCCCAGAATAGGAGTAATCCATAGAGGAAAGTTTTGAGTGCTACTGGTTTAAATATACTGATTTTCAATGGTTCCTACTTCGTTCTGTACTTCTACTTACAGATTTTATTTTCCCTGGATGACCCAGGGGAGGGGAGGGGAAGGGAAGTTCTTAAAGACCACTGTGTTTGTGGAGGGAGTCAAGGTATTATTTTCCCTTAATATTGTTCTCTCACCTGCATTTCATTAACAGCCTCTTGCCTCTTCTGGTGAAGTTATAAAGAAGGCCTTGTCCAGGAATGTCATTGTTTCTCTTGTGGACTCTAAAAGAACTTGGAGGTGGAGAAGGGGGCTACTAACTGGTGAACTAGTTTCCATTCTGGGAAAAAAATAAAATCGTCATCATCATAACAGGAAGAAAAGCTTAATTCAAGTCCCTGAGGAATTTAAAGTAAAAATCGTAGGGCAGCAATATGGAAACCCCTAGGTTTTTGGAACCAGTCCAAGATGAACCAGAAGGGCCTAATGCAGTCATTCATTGATTTGAGAGATAGGATATGTCAAAGGTATTAGAGTTACAACAAGGCAACCTACAAGGCAGAGGCTTGCCTGCCAACATTTACTTGATCATTTGCTGCTTGATATTACCGGCAGGAGGGTCAGAAATATTACCTCTTCCCTGACCCCTTTCCTCTCTGTGTTATATCTAGTCAATTCTCAATTCCCCTCTGCTTCAGCTCCAGTTACCTCAAAAATAAACCTTCTCCAGAAAGCCTACCTTTATTACACATACATCATTTTCCTCATACTTGGCACTGTTCAATCTAGTCAGGTGTGAAAATTAGGGAGGGATGATTAGAAATGCCTTAGTATCCTGTTTTTGTCTCCAGCCACCCTTGTCATTCCTATTTAGTGACACCTATTCAGTGACATTCTTAGGGTTTATGGCAAGATTCTAAGCATTTTAATTTCTACCTGAAAGAGGGAAACCTTGGACAATATTATGCTAAGTGAAATAAGCCTGTCAAAAAAGACAAATACCATGATTTTACTCATACGTGGAATCTAATGAACAAACTGAACTAACAAGGAAAATGGGGACAGATTCATAGATGGAGTCAGATGGCAGCTAGTGGTGTGGGAGGTGGAGGGATTGAGCAAAAAGGAGAAAGAACTCATGTGCATGGACAACAGTGTGGTGATTGCGGGGACGTGGGAGTTATAAGGGGACTAAATGGTAATGGAAAAAATACAATAAAGATTACATTTTAAAAAGAAAGAAGTAAATCTAATTAAAAACAGTAGTAGTAGTGACACGCAAAACTTTAGCATGATGTAAAAGAAGTCTAAAAATGATAAGAATAGCCTAAGTAACAAACTTTATATATTGGGGAGTCTCTGAGGACTCTTCTAAAGCCCACTTTCCCTTGTTGGGTGTTTTTCTTCTCTTAGCACCAGAACCACAGTGGGGGAGGACTCTCAGTATGGTACCAACTCCCTCCTTTAGAGTTTCTTTTCTCTTCTTCGTTCTTCCACTGATTCATTCCATAGATATTTACCAAATACTCTATCTCAGGCACTGTGCTTACATGATAAAGATACAATGGTGGAAAAAAAACAAACCTATTCCATACATTCATAGAATTCACACTCAAGGTAGTCCGGTACATGGAGACTGTGTGTTCTATTTCTATTATAGCACCTTCACAAAGAGTAAGGACTCACTTCCTTGTCGAATATGTTTATTAAGGCTTGACAAAGGGACAGAGTCTGCAGCAGTATTTCTTAAACTTGAGTGTGCATGACAAACATCTTGGGTGCTTATTGAAAATGCACATTTCTTCCCATCCCCCAAACCCCGCCCTTTTGTGCAGATATTCTAATGTGGGGAGTCTGGGCTGGGGATCAGGTATCAGCTTGTTTCACAAGCTTCGCTGCCCGTTGTGATGGAGATGGTACAAGGACAACACATTGAGAACACCGCCTCCACCCTTGCTTGTAGCTAACTGGTATGTCACATATTCTCATTGAAGGCCACTGCTTTTTGTTGTCTACTCTGGACTCAGAAAACAGATGCTCAGCATCTTCTTCATATAAGTAGTCTAGACACAGCCCGGAATTGACCATTTTGTGGTTGATTTGGGGCTTTTGGCCATATTAATAGCCAGTTGCTGTGCAATTGATCAGAACAGATATGTGGTCAGTTCAACCATTAAGCTGGCCAACAAAATAACTGAGCTGATGCTGCCATGCTAACATATGTCTGCGGTGTGACAATCACAGCAAAAACAGTTATTTTTTCATTCCTTTCCTAATCATGGTGACGAAGCTTAAAGAATACTCTAAGTCAGTCCTGTCGATTGGCTTAATTTTATGATCCACCAGTAGGTGATTCAGACCTGAGTGTTGGCAACTAATGACTGCAAGGAATATTTCTGTCCTTTCTTAAAGAAACATAGTAACAGAAACTTATTTGAGGCTTAAATGATATAGCATGTAAAAATGCTTATTACATAGCTCTTGCAGGTGTTCAATAACTGTCTTTTTCCTACATAATGATCCAGATTTCATAGAAGTTAACCTATATTAAAAAGTCATTGAGGAGTTGTGACAGTTATATATATATATATATATATATATATATATATATATATATAACCCCACTAAAAACCCAAATAAAAAGAAAGACTAAGAGACAACATGTAAGTAATTCATTTCTGATAATTCTCTTGCCATTTGATTTCCTGCAAGTTATTTTTCATCTGAGGCTTTGGCTAAAAATGATGCTACATTCCCTTTGGGCGGCATTGTACTTTTCAAAGCTCTTCCCAATCATTCCTACCCACGATACAACAACACCGTCAGGAAATGTTGTTCCCATGAGGCATATGAGGAAACCAATGCCCTCTGAGAAGTGACTTGCTCGCATGCATCCAGTTCATGAAGTGCATAGAGTAAATACGGAGTTTCTTGAGTAGGTACCATTCTCCTTCTACAAGCTCTTTAATAACTGAGAGCATGCTCAAGTGTCATTAGTGTTTGAATTTCAACAACCTTTCAATTCAGTGCTTGAAGCCAAGACACTTTAACACACAAACAGCTCTGTGATCTAGGCATGAAATGTTACTGCAGCCAACATTTAGTCAGCTGCTTTGCTTGTCTTTCTATACCCAAAGCTACACAGTTTTTTAAAAAGTAAGTGTTAATATTTGTATTATTATCAAGACACATTGGGTTTTTTTTTTCTTCCTTTTGTGGAAGAAACAGGAATTAAAAATGCTGTAGAGCAGATGGCTCCTAGGTATAAAATCGGATAGTTTATAGTTACTGGCCTGGTATTATCTTGGGCCTGTACCTAGCAAGGGACCCTATTTTGCTCTTGGAAATACTTTTATCAACACTTCCTAAAGAAGAGTGTTTAGCCCGATGAACTAAGCAAACCAGGACACACACAAATGAAACTCCCCACTCTCTGCTCATATTTTATAGATGTAGATCCTGAACCATTTGCCTTCAAACATCTCACAGCACAATTTTTGTTGTTTTTTCTTGTAACTTCTTTAATTGTGACATTTAAACATCTTCTACCTTTATACCTTCAACCATATCCCCTCCAGTGTGTTCCGTTCCTCCTAGTCTCTGTCCTTGGTCCTGCCTTCTAGCAGTGTGTTCAGTACTTCTAAAATGCTCTGGATCATAATCAACAAAAGCAGAAAGCAAGCAAAACATAACCAGAGACATTGAAATTAAGAACAGTCTAACAATAGCCAGGGCGGAGTGGCGAGGGGACAATGGGGAGAACCGTTTTCAGGAATCACTGTAGAGGACACATGGACAGAACTAAGGGGGAGGAGGGAGGCTGGGGAGGGAGGTGGGGTTGGAGGGGAAGGGAGGAGGGGAGGGGAAACGTTGCAAATAACCGTAATCGAACAACAATAAAGTAATTATTTTTTTAAAACTTAAAAAAAATAAAATGCTCTCCGGTTAACCTCCCTTCTGGCTGTACTAAACCCTGGCTCCTTTTCTCCTGTATTGCATCCCATGCGCAGCCACCCCATTTCAGTCTAGTTTTGTTTCATATGCATGACCTAGAAATAGAATTGCAGATTGTTTTCATGGACCAGCAAGCATAGCATGGAGCTTCTTGGGAAGTACATATACTAACTTCTTAGGTGCAATGATCTATCTCATGGCTAATTTTCTAGATTACCTTAAGATTTCACATCCTGCGCTGTCAAAAGAGCATCTCATGTGAGGACTGGCCATTCTTTACATGTATAAGAGGAGTGAAAGGGTCACCCCTCACATTTGTGCTTCATTTTTGGAGCGTAGAGCAAGGATACCTGTCTGTGTCCAGACCCTCTTGTCCTCGCAGCCTTGACTGTTCAACGCCATGAGGGGCTTCACACAGATGTACCTGGATGTAGCAGCCAAGAAAAACAGAGAGGGAGGAACAAAATGAGAAAGAAAGAGGAAGGAAGGAAGGAAGGGAAGGAGGAAGGGAGGAAGAAGAAGATGATTAAGATAGATGGGAGGGGACAGAGATAGGAAAGGATAAGTGGAAGGGAAGGAGAACACTCAGATTAATAGGTCTTCCTCTTCTCTCCATCGCCCCAACTTGGAAAATATTGGTCTCCAAAAAAAAATTACCTTCATTCTGTGTATAGCTGTATAATCAATTGTCCTTTCAAATGCATAGCACAATAAGAAATCTCTCTTAGGAATTTGTTGTTGGTTCAAAAAAGTTTGCATGCTTTTTATCACTACAGTTGGGGATGGGTGACATTGTTGGAAGGAGGAGAATTCTGGATTTAATTCTTAGGAAAAACATTGTCATATACATTTGTAAGACAGAATATTGTTTCAACCGAGTAGATTTCACCCTTTTTTGTTCTACCTAACCTACTTTAGGGCTATACAGGCTCCTTTCAATAAGGATGACTTTTTGCCATATAGATTTCTTACTTTAAGATTTTATTTACTCATTTTTAGAGAGAGAGTAAGGAAGGGAAAAAGAGAAGGAGAAAAACATCAATGTGTGGTTGCCTGTCATGTGTCCCCCACTGGGGACCTGGCCTGCAACCCAGGCATGTGCCCTGACTGGGAATCAAACCATAGACCCTTTGGTTTGCAGGCTGGTGCTCAATCCACTGAGCCACACCAGCCAGGGTGATATTTCTTTTTTTTTTTAAGATTTTATTTATTTATTTTTAGAGAGAAGGGAAGGGAGGGAGAAAGAGAGGGAGAGAAACATCAGTGTGTGGTTGCCTCTCACGTGGCCCCCACTGGGGACCTGGCCTGCAACCTAGGCATGTGCCCTGACTGGGAATCGAACTGGCGACCCTTTGGTTCGCAGCCCGCGCTCAATCCACTGAGCTACACCAACCAGGGCCAGGGTGATATTTCTTAAATTGAATTTATTGGGGTGATTTTGGATAATAAAATTATATAAGTTTCTGGGGTACAATTCTATAATACATCATCTGTATATTGCATTTTGTGTTCACCACCCCAAGTCCAGACTCCTTCCATCACCGTGTACCCTCCATACCCTCTCCAACCTTCCCCACCCCCCTTTCCCTGTGGCAATCTGTTTATCTTCACTGCATTTCATCCCGAAGCCACAGAATATACATTCTTTTCAAGTGCACATGGAACATTTTCTAGGATAGACCACATATTCGGACACAAAACAAGTCTCAATAAATTTAATAAGATTGAAACCACATCAAGTATCTTCTCTGACCATAATGCTATGAAACCAGAAATCAATCACAAGAAAAACACTGAAAAACACATCAAAACATGGAGGCTAAATAGCATGTTACTAAATAATGAATGGGTCAACAATGAGATCAAGGAGGAAATCAAAATATACGTTAAAACAAATGAAAATGAGAACACAACAGCTGAAGTCTGTGAGACACAGAGAAAGCAGTCCTGAGAGAGTTTATAGCATTACAGGCCTATCTCAAGAAACAAGAAAAAGCTGAAATAAACAATTTAACTTTACACCTAAAGGAACTAGAAAAAGAACAAGCAACAAAGCCCTAAGTGAGTAGAAGAAAGGAAATAGTAAAGATCAGAGTCATATAGAGTTTTAATTGGAAGTAGTTATCAGAAGTAGTGGAATGTGTACAGTTTGAAAAAGCTCCTCCCAGATCATTTTCATACAGCCCCTCCATTGCACACACATGTGCCTTGACATTACTGTTTTAACCATTTTTATTCTGTGCCTAAACAAGCTTCCCTAAAATATACATACATTTTGATTTTTCTGTCTTGATTTGAAACTAGTGACACTGATTGACCAGCCACAATCCAATAAAAGAATTTTTGTTTTCTGAACAAATCATATTTTAAAATTCAGCAAGGATTAAAAGTTCCAGGCATATTATATTAAAACATTTACTCTTGCATGCCGGGCAAGTTGTTTAGTGGTAAGAGGCAGTTGTGGAGTTTAAAATGAATCTAAAAATGTGTACCTCCTTTACAATTTAGTTTCTAAGCCATGCTGTGGACTTGAGATTTAGCATTCATTATATGTAACATTAAGTGCACCTAACACACTGTGATATGAAAAGTCACAATATTCTTGAGGATTTTATATATCACAGTGGGAGAACAAAACTCTCATGAGTAGAATAAGAGACAAAGAATAGATCATTCTGTGATCTGTTCCCTTTTTTGCTTCTATTTTATTTCATGATCCTGAAAGAGATCATTGGTCTCTTTATTTTGAATATAAACATACTTATTCTGTATGTCTGCTTGGAGCAATGATTTTGAATTGTGTTTACTAAATCCTGGAATTCTCTAAAGGTAAGCAAAGGAAAATTATGTAGTTTTGGATTTCTTTACCATTTTGGATCTGTTTCATATAATCAGGGGTTCTAAATAAGATTTCATTTGAAGCCCTGGCTGGTGTGGCTCAGTGCATAGAGTGCTGCCTGCAAATCAAAGGGTCACAGGTTTGATTCCCAGTCAGGGCACATGCCTGGGTTGCAGGCTAGCTCCCCAGTAGGGGGCATGTGAGAGGCAACCATACATTGATGTTTCTCTTCCCCTTTCTCTTTCCCTTCCCCTCTCTAAATAAAATAATAATAATAAATTTATTTTAAAAAGATTTCATTTGAATAAAGGTATTGTGGCAAACATGTTAGTGTTCACCAAGATTCCAGTTGTTTTCTCTTATGGGTCACAGGACCCTTTTGTAGTTAGGGATGACCATATGACCGGTGTTGGGTTAGGAAATGTGAGCATATTTTTGTGCAGCATTTCTAAGTGGAATTATTTAAGAACCCCTGCACAATTCTTCATGTTCTTTTATTCTTCCTTGAAGGATTCTAAAAGTCTTATGTTATAATGTCAGAGTTCTAAATGGTGATCAGAGTGCCACCTTTGACATGTAGCATGAATGAGAAATAAGCTTCTGTTGTTGCAATCCACTACATCTGGGGGCTCACTTGTTACCTAATCTAACCTATACTGACTCCTAGGTTCTTTCAAAGCCACTGCCATAAGGCAAAGAGCTAAATATCAGGAACCCTAGATTGAGCTCCAGCTATGCTACTGACCAGTCCCTATGACTTCAGTCATTATTTCTTTGAGCCTCAATTTCCTCATTTAAAACAGCAGAAATAAGTAAGCTTCCTTATTCACAGAATGTTTAAGAGATCAAATGATTATTATATATGAAAGAGTATTTAATTATAATAGTTTATAAATCTATGTATAACCAATATAAGTATTTGCAAATAAGTATAATGCTGAAAATTTCTAGAAAAGAGAGGACAAAAGACCAATTTCTTGATTTCTCTCATTATTAAAGCACCTCCCTGGTGGAAAGGATCTTGATGGAAGGTATCATCCCTTTTCTAAGCCACTAGTATGCCTGAATCTGGCTGATTCATTTTGCTAAAGATCCAGCAAAAAATTATATTTCCTGTTGACATTTGACTACACACACTTAGTAGGAGGAAATGCAAGATGTGTTATAATCAAACAATCTAGATGGCAATAAACTTCACAAAGCTTATTAAAGATCAGAAAGACTAAGGTAAAATTCATAGCTTTTCTGTATCATGACACTTAATTACTACACAATGGATTCCAAGAGCAGTGAAATTTGAATATTTGAAATAAAGGTAAAGAATATATTCCTACTCTCCAAACTGTATAAATTTGTATGTCATGGAAGGCAATCTTTTTCCCTATTCATTTCTGAAGTATTAGCTCCTATTACTACACTATAGGAAGAATCAGATAATATTTTGAGCTTATATATTGTTGGCTTTCTTAAGGGTTTAAAGTAATACAAATTGCTATAGGATTTTGGACAAATTATTCTGGGCCTCTGTTACCCAATCATCAAAATAAAAATAGCTATCCATCTCTTCTCTAATGGGGCGATTATGTGCCTTTGTTAACTTGATCTGGTGAATTAGAAAGCATTGTGAGCTATTGTGAAAGAGCCTCCACATATAAACTGATTATAGGAAATTTCGATTATTATCTTCTGATTACCAACGGTGATCACAATGGGTACCTATTGACATTATCTTTATTGCCTAGGCTGTCATTGGGTAATTCCAGGGTAAAATCTATATCTGAATTTTTAATATCCACATCATGTGGTGAGTGTATATCGATTGCCATAGCCACACATTTTCTTTACCTTCATGCTTCCTTGCCTTTGGGTATCAATCTTATACTCAAGGGTCATAATCCTTAGGGACAGTGTTGCTTTTTCTTGTCCTTCAGTTGAATTATTTCTCCCAGTCTCAACCCATTGTGTGCTCCTGCATTGTAGATTTTCACTCCACTTAACTGCAGTGAGGGCAACCAAGGGTTACATGAACATGAGACAGGTAAGTCTGGGTTATATCTTTTGATGAATTTCATTTCCCCACTCCAAGTTCACTAGAAATGATTGAATGCAGCTCCTTTGGTATTGCCACAGTTTTGATTAAGCATGCTAAAAGGCTTGTTGGCTGCAGTTTGAACCCCTGGCAGCAGCTGTCTTACACTTTCGTTTGTAGCATGCCTAGCTCAGAACCAAATGGTTGAGATACATGCGAGTGGAGAAATAACAGCACCAGTTCAAGGACCTGGAAATCTGTCTCCTAAAAGCTTGATTTTTAGAAAGTTGGACTTGGCTTGGGAGACTTTTATTTCCTCAACGACTATGTCAGTCTAATTTTCTATACTATCAGATTAAGTTTTTTTCATTTATTGTAAACGATTTCCTACAATATCCTTATTTGATCTGCCAACTTGTACAATCTATGGGCCTTAGGGGGAATGAGGAAGGCAAGTTCTACTATTCAAAAACCCCTTGTGTGTTGGCCACAGCATAATTGTATTTCTGCTTTACACCTATATCATGGTTGGGTAAACAAAGTTATACCCAATGGTGAATGAGTAATCCTTTTCAGTAGTATCAATTTCCAGAGCTTTGGCCCCATGAAATGAAATATCTGTTAGTATGTTTACCATTACCAGTCCAACTCATAAGATTGTATTGATTAGATTTTGCACTGCAAAAATACTATTTTAAACCAGAGTGAAATCAATATGGGTGTGTATTTTTATATACAAATTGGATTTAGCTCAAAAAGAATATTCTTCGTTGGAGCAGAAATAAATCTGGAAAGAAAATCTGATAAAGCACCCTAAAATGAAAAAAAAAAAAAAGTTTACTCTTCCTGGTGCTTTAGTCTTTTCCCCTGACTATTAATCTGAGCTCAGTCCTGGCTGTCTGAGTGGAGATTTCTTTTCTGCTCAAAGCAGATCAATGCTTGCACAAATTAGGACTTGAGATAACATCATCAGCGTGCAAATGCCTTCTTTAGATTTAAATGACACAATAGCTCTCTGGGAAGCAGCACAAACTGAAGCACAAAACAGCCAGTGAGGCTCCTGATGGCAGCGCGCTTACTGTAAAGCACAGAAGCTCTTTTTCTTGGAGCACTTAATGCTTCAGAAACATCCCACCAGATGGGGTAGGATTATTTCCAGAAAGCAATTAAGGCAGTTACTGGAGCGATGGTAAGGCATCAGTATGAGTAAGCAAATAGCAGAGTTGCAGCCCCTCAACTTGTACTAGTTTTCATTTGATTTGGTTAAAGCTGAATTTGAAAGATAATGGATGTGGCTTCAGAAAGCTGAAAAGCAATGTATGTACCCTGACTGTGGCCTTACCATGCATGAGGAAGACTGCAGCTTATTCCTGAAATAATTTTATAAGCACTCAACTAAAATTAAAACCAGTGTTCCCTGGTTCCTTTATAATACTAACAAGAGCATTTTACTAATAAAATCCCAGAGTACCTGATCCTGGGCTCCTCACACAGGGAATGCTCATGAAATACTAGGTGATGGACTGTTCTCACTGTGTCAGCTGATTCACACACTTAACTTCATCTTCCCCATACCTGCTTTCCCATCTCAGGAAGTAAATTTCATTCCTCCAGTTGCTCAGGCCAAAAACTCTGGAGTCACCATTATCTCATGTCCACATCCAGTCTATCCTCAAAATATATGCAGAATCTGACCACTTCTCACCACCCGCACGGCAGGCCACCATCGTCTCTTGCCTGGATTATTGTAGTGGCCTCCTAACTGGTGCCCCTGCTTCCATCCTGACCTCTTAGAGTCTATTCTCAACACAGCAGCAAGAGGGATCCTGCGTAAGTGAAGTCATGCCACAACTCTGCTCAGAACCTTCTGCTGTCTTCCCATGTCACTCAGAGTAAAACCTGACTTCCTTACCATGGCCTACAAGGCCCTACACAATCTGTTCCCTCCTACTCCCGTACCTCTTCACACCATCTCCTACTACCCTCTCTTCCTTTCATTCATTCTGTTCCAGCTATATATTTTGGACTCTGGTTACCTTGTTATTCCTCAACACTCTGGGTATGGTCCCTCTTCCAGACCTTTCTACTCACTGTTCCTTCTTCCTTTCTCCCGGATAACTGCAAGGCACGCGCTCACTCTCTCTCTCTCTCTCTTACTCTCACTCTGTCTCTCTCCAGGTATCTGTTGTATTGATACATTATTAATAATTGATACATTATTAGAGAGACCATGCAATGTGAAATAGCAACTCCCCACCCTCTATCACTCTGTATCCTCCTTACCCTGCTTTAATTTTCATCATAGCAGTTATCAATACCTGAAATATCCCATATTCATTCATTTATTGTTTGCCCCACCCCACCCCCACGCATGTACACATCAGCATATAAGCTATATAAAAGTAGTAATTATCTGTCTCTGCTGTATCTCCACTGCCTGGAATAGTACCTGGTACATCATAGATTCTCAACCAATGTTTGTAATGAATAAGTACACTACAGTACTCAGATGCCCACCATTTTGTCTTATTGCCTATTGCTTCCTTCTTCCTTTTCCCCCTCCTCTTTCCCTTTCTTCTCTTCTGCATTACACCTATTACTCATTGAGAAGCTATTGCCAGGAGCTGTTACAGATATTGTTTTATCTCTTTAAATCATGCCAAGAACTCTATAAGGTATATTCTCATGTTAATAAACATGGAAATCAAAGTCCAATGTGTAATATAATTGGCTGAATATAATGCAAATAGTAAATCAGAGCTATGACCTAAACCACAGTCTGATTCCAAAACTTATATTCATTCTACTCCTGCAAACCTAGTGACTTCTTCAGCTTATCTTTCTCTAAAAGATGGAACGTTCATGAAATCTAAGAATCTTGAATCTAGACAAAAACCTTAGACATGAACTCATCAGACAATCTTGCTTCTTCCCCTTCCTTTCCTACTTTTACCATTTTGCAGTTGGTGAAATTAAGACTCAGAAATATTAAAACTTATCCAAATGTCACACGGATAGTAATTGGCAAAATGAAGACTAGAACGTTCTTATTCCCAATCTTGTATTCTCACTGGAATACCTACACATCTTTTAACAGCCAACAGGACAGCATGAGGTTACCGAGAGGGGTTCCGATTAAAAGGATGATGAAGGTTTTATGGAAAGAAAAGAGATGGAACGATGCTTACTCTCCCCTCACCAAATCAGTGATTCTAAAATTTTAGAATACATTAAAATTACCTAGGATATTGTTAAAAGGCAAATTCTTAGGTGCCACTCTCACATTTTGATTCAGTCCATCTGGAATGGGGCCCAAGAAGCGATATATCCAACTAGATTCCCAGCAGGTAGTCTGCGAGCCATGCTTTGCTAAACACATATAATCTGAACACACATCATCCAAACACACCAGGTTTAGGGTGACAGTGTATGGTCTTGTTGCAAAGGTGCCATAGAAATCATTTTTAAGAAGGTAAACACCACATTGCTTCACTTAGAAAGCTTGATGAAAATCTAATTGTCATTTCAATACTGAAAATAACTTGGAGTGGTTTATAAATTTGGGGCTTTAATATACACGGCCACAATAATAATTCCACCTTTGAAGTCAGCAAAAGTAACACAAGATGAGAAAAAAGTCTGCCTGGTTGATATATGCTGACAAAAATATGCATGCTAATTAAAAGCCTCTCACTTAATGGGAACTGTGCATTTATTAATGATGCATGGCATTGGCATTCCAGTGGAACAGTAGATCATGTTCCATACTATCAAATGAGTTGTATTGCAGTGAGCACCCCAAGGATTAATAATGTTTCATTATGAGAAAATCGAGTTTAAAATCATTGTTAGGTTACTGGACATGGTTGCATCAGTCCTCAGAGGCCGACAATACAAACAACACTGAGAAAAGTAAATACTACCAAAGATGAAATTGGCAGAGCAAAACCAGACGGGTATTTGTAAATGTTAGGTAGCTGTCCTTTCGATATTGGAAAAAGATACTGGAGATTAGAAAATGGAATTTGCTCCCAAAGCTGGCCAACAATTCTCTTGCCCCTTGATTTCATACATAACAGAAGGTCCCATAGATCATACCTGGCATTCTTTGAGGAATAGGCCAAAAGAAAAAAAGTTGTTTTATGTTTGATTTTTAAGGTAAAACTTTCTGCTAGACCTAAGAAAAGACAAAACTGTTCTAATACACACAAAGCCACCTAGTCAAAAGTAGTAAAATTCACCCCTTTTATCATCTTTACTGGGGGAAAAAAAGCCCATCTAGTGTGGTGAAAGTGGTATTGAATTTTAGATAACACTTTGAAAACTCATACTCTAGATATTAAAGGCCAGTTTTCCAAAGTGCAAGCTTCTTTTTTGGTCAGACTCAAATTGATTTTTCCAAGAAAATTTGGAGCCTGACACTCACACTTTATAGTAGTTCCTCAGGGTTCTGTTCTTGGGACTTTTTTTCTATGAGCTCCATGTGGGGAAAATCCTACCATTGGTCCTAAGTGGATTATCGTATTTGTCCTGGGTCTAGAGGTGTTCTTCAGAGATAGAGCATACAGGGAAGGGAAACAATATTACCAATTGATGTACTAAATATTTTCATATCATCTATAGACAACAACTCCTTTAAGGAGTTAAGTTTATCTCATTGGACAGATTAGGAAACTAAGATTAAAGTATTGCCATAACTCCGCATGACTAAGTTGATGGCAGATCCAGGATTCAAATGCATGTCTGTCCATCATGAAAGCTCATGCTATTCCTATATACCACAGGCGGCAAACACAAGGCCCATGGCCAAATCCGGCCCTCCACCTTGTTTTATCCAGCCAAGCACCTTGTTTCTACCCAGAGGCAGCACTGAGCTCTCACTTCACTGTTAAGCAGTAGTTACATTCATACAGTCCGAAAATTACATCCAGCCCTCTGAAGGCAATCTTGAGGCTGATGTGGCCCCTGGTGAAAATGAGTTTCACACCCCTGGTATAATATCAACATTACTTTGGTTTATTAGTTATGTTTTCAATGTTTCCACATATTTATACCATATTTTTTTATTTTTAATTTCTTTTCAATTACAGTTTACATTTGATATTTTATATTAGTTTCAGGTGTACAGTGTTCCCCATGATACTTCCAGTACCCACCTGGCAAGGCAATAAGCCATAGTTATTATCTTACCCTTTGTGACAGTGTGTATAGACCCAGAGGTTATTAATGCTCAGTGAAATAAGCCAGACAAAGAAAGACAAATACCACATGATTTCACTTATATGTGGAATCTAAAGAACAATATAAATGAACAAACAAAACAGAAACAGAGTCATAAATACAAAGAACAGACTGAGGGTTGCCAGAGAGGCGGGGTTTGGGGGACTGGGTGAGAAAGGTGAATTGAGACGTAAAGATTGGTAGTCACAGAATAATCATAGGGATGTTAAGTACAGCATAGGGAATATAGTCAGTGACACACCATATTTTTGATATTCCTATAAGTTAGGGTGGGTTATTGTGTACTTCTTTTGCAAATGAGGGCACAGGCTCAGAAAGAATAAAGCATATATCCAGGCTCATGTGGCTAGTAATTAACAGATCCAGGACTCCCAGTGTGTCCCTTGACCAAATATGAGATGTTTTGACTCCATGAGAGAAGCCGTAGGCATGAGTCTGCAGGAGCTGAGCAGGGCAATCGAAGACAGGACATTGTGGACATCACTCATTCGTAGGGCCATCAGGAGTTGGAGCTGACTCAATAACACGTAACACACACAAAGAACTCTATCCCTTGAAGGAATGAAATTTGGAAAAAAACAATGTTATTCTGTTTAAGGAAGCCAACACTTTAAGATATCTTATACATAGACATTTAAAAATATGGTATTGAACCTAGTACACATTAGTACTCTTATATGTCATTGTTAGCTACTGAAATAAAAGTATAATTAAGAGATAATGCCAAGGGAATGAAAGGGACCTATGGATGAGAATTTCCTATTAGAGCTGAACAATCCAAACGTCAAGGCAAAGTAGAGCGCCTTCATTTCTGAGGAGGAGCTGCTGGTTTTTGAGATGGCACCATATTACTGTGTCTTTTTTCTATTATGCTGAATAATTTATGTGGATTAAATAAATCCACAACAGACTGTTAGTGCAAAGGTGTGAGAATAAAGGAAGAATATAGTCAAATTAAAGAGTGAAAATGTTATTGTGATAATGTAATGACTTTATTCAAGTGTAATCAGTGTATATTATAAAGCAAATAGCTTAAATGATAGAAAAAATTGGATACTTTTACTAGAATAATATCCCAATTTAATGCTGACTGGGGTAAGTATGGGTTATAAAAGTTATTTTTCTGCTTTACTCAACTCAGGTCACTGGAAGTAAGTGACAAGACATCTAAAAATTCTTCCATTTCATTGTGATGTACACTTGTACTTATAGTACAACAGTAAACTGTCTGGATTTAGATTGTACTTCAAACAGAATTTCCTTTATTTTTCCAGCCAATCAGACTTACTTAGGATATAAACTCCTAACAACTGCTGTAGGGCATCCAGCCTGCCCTCAAATGCAGTCCAGTATAAGGGTTAAAAGTGTGGGCTCTAAAGTCATACTGTGTGGGTTCAAATCCCTACTCTTTGCCTAGTAGAAATAGGACCTTAGGCACATTGCTAAGCCACAGCTTTCTCACCTGTAGAGTGGGGTTAACAGCAGTATCTCTGTCATAGAGTTGTGAGAACTAAGGACAAGAACTCATTTAAATAATTGAGCACAGTGCATACTATCTAAAATTCCCAATAAATTTTAGCAATGGCTATTACTGTCATTATTCTTACATAGGGCCTAGAGATCTACAGGTTCAAAATACATTATTTGGCTCTGGCTGGTGTAGCTCAGTGGATTGAGCGCGGGCTGGGAACCAAAGGGTCCCAATTTGATTCCCAGTCAGGGCACATGCCTGGGTTGCAGGCCAGGTCCCCAGTGAGGGCCATGTGAGGAGCAACCACACATTGCTGTTTCTCTCCCTCTCTGTCTCCCTCCCTTCTCCTCTCTCTAATAATAAATAAATAAAATCCTTTAAAAAATACATTATGTGGTCTTGATAACCACAGTGGAGCCACTATTCATTTAAATAACAATAGAAATTTATTCTTTCACAATTTTGGAAGTTAGAAGCCTGAAATATAGGTACCAACAGAGGGAAGTGCTCCCTCTGGAGACTGTGAAGGAGAAATCCTTCTTGCCTCTGCAGCTTCTAGTGGCTGTCAGCCTTCCTTGGTTTATGACTACATAGCTCCGGTCTTTGCCTCCATCTCTGCATAGCATTCTCTCTCCTTTTCTGTCTCTTATAAGGACACTTATCATTGGATTTAAGGCCACCAGGTTAATCCAGTATGTCTTAATTCCACATTCTTAACTTAATTATATCTTCAGAGACGCTTTCTCAAAATAAGGTCACATTCACATGTTGTAGAGGTTATGACAAGGGCATATTAGTCAAACCACTATACTCAGTAAAACATATTTAGTTTTATTTCCTCTGTCTTTATCACCCATTAGAGTAATACATCCAGGAAAAGGGTGTGTCTTAGTCTGTTTGGGGTGCTATAACAAACTCCCACAGACTGGGCAATTACAAGCAAGACAAATTTATTTCTCACATTTCTGGAGGCTCGGAAGTCCAAGATCAAGGCACTGGCAGAATCAGTGTCAGGTGAGGGTCTACTTTCTGCTTCATACATGTCTGTCTTCTTGCTGTCCTCACATGACAGGAGGGTACAGGAAACTCGCTGGGGTCTTTTTTAGAAGATCACCAATCCCATTCATGAGGGCTCCACTCTCATGATCTATTGATGTCCCAAAGGCTCCAGCTCTTACCATCCAATTGAAGATTACGATTTCAATATATGAATTGGGGTGGGGGGACCTCAAACATTTAATCTATAGCAGAGTTGTACATTTTAGATTTTACCATGTCAAAGACATGATGTCATCAAAATTATAGAAACACCAAAGTTTATCTTCACTGGCCTATAACCGCCCCAGAGCTCTCACCTTTTCCTGTGTGGCTCTTCCTGTCCTTGTTCCTCTCTGCTGCACATAGCACCCTCATTCTGCCTAGGACCTCCGTCTGCCGCGCCACCCAGGTTTTCCTTACCCTGAGCAATACCTCAGACTCTGAACTTATTTTTCTCCTTTCAGCATTCCAGTAATCTTATCATTTATTTTAACAATGCTTTGTTACCACACTCTTCCAAAAATCTGGTCAGGAAAATAATATAGGCATTATATAATTAAGTTTTGTGAAAAAGAAACACTGGCAAAGGGTTCTTTTCACTAGACCAGTCAGTAGTTTTGAACTACAGTTCTTGGCAACAGAAACTTCCAGTTAAGCCTTCTTTAAAATCCTGATAGATAAAACAGAAGTAGAGCTGCCCGTGTGCACCTGGAGGTATCTGAATTGTAATGGAATAATAATACCTTAGTTGTTGAGACTTCAGGCACGGTGAGCTTTCACTCCAGAATCCAAAAATTTAGCCCATTTCTAATGATACTGAACAGATAGACCCTCCTCAACCTGCAATCTATAAATATGTGCTAGCACTTTAAAGTTCTGATTAATGATTCCAAGTGATAAGCAAATGAAAGAACATTTTTGTAACGTATTGAGAAGAGTAACATTTTCAGCTTGGAGAGTATGCAACTGTATGTTTATTTCTGACACCTCGGAAGTTTTCGAGTTATAGTTTCAGTGTTTTCCCCATCAGTAAAAGGTTACAGAATTTCTACATACATATATAGGAGTTATTTTAAGAGAGAATATACAAAAACTTATTTCTTCCTAGTTCCAATACAAATTGTCTATGGTCTTCATTCCAATTTCTCCTGCAAATATCATAAAATCCCCTGCCCCATTGGGCATCCCTGGCAAAACTTCAACAGCGAGTGATGTCGACTGTTAGGCTTTCCCAGGATATCAATATGTTATTGACGTTAAATAAAGGGCATCCGTAGAATAAAAAAAAAAAAAAAAACCTGTTAGGCTTTTCCGTGTGTGTACCCAACAACCAAGCCTGTCGGGAGGAAAATCCCAGTCTGGATGAATTGATGCTAAGACAAATTCATGGTCACCAACCTCATCTGGGCCCTCAAATACGGTCCAGTATTATTACTGTATTTCTCAGGTCACCTCATTCTGTCATCCTCTACAACTAATTTTTCAGTTTCTCCACTTTTCTAAAACTTCCAACTTCCCCCCTGTCCCTTCATTCTCAATGTGAAGCCTCCTGCTGCACAGAGGAAATAACCATCACACGAGAACTCCCTCCATTTCCTTCCACCAGATCTAAAATCAGATTGTGTCTGCGCCTGTGCTCTCTTTCTTCCTCCTGCTACAATGCAGGAAGTGTCTGTCCTCTCAAAGGTCAGTTCCTCCACTTGGGCTCGACAGCCCACGCCTGTCCTGCTTTCTTGCGTGTATATGTTTCACTCCCAAGTTTCGACTAGTTCTTTGTTGAGAGCTTTTAAACATGATCTTGTCTCTCTCAGTTGAAAAGGGTTTTCCTCCCGCATTCTCTTCTTGCCGGCTAATCACCTCCTGGCTCCCTTTAACGGTTCAGTGTCACACCTCCACCTCCTTACTCTTCGTTTATCTTTTTATTTTGAAATAATCACAAGCTGCCAGAAAAATGTAAGTAGAGTATACACATTTTTCCCCTAAAAAATTTAAGAATAAGTTGCAGGCCTGTTTGCCCCCCAAATCTTTTATTATGTATTTCCTAAAAATAAAAGTATTTATGAGATGGATGAATGGATGCATAGTTGAAAGGGAGAAATATGGATCCTCACAATGACAAATATTTGGCTAAAAGATAAACATTTGAGTCAAAAATTTAGATATATCCAAATATATACATTTTTACATAAATATAGGCAAATTATCTTTGTCAAGCATAAGAGCCATTGTGATTGGCTGGCTTCTAATAATTTTATTTTGTGTCATTCAGAAATTACTCTGTGATTTTGAAATCTTCTCTTAACTCGGTTGCTCAAAAACTGAAATTGAATTGTATCCTGGGCACAGCAGGAAGGTAATTTAAAGAACCTATGAACATTGTTGAAATTATCATGCAAGCTTATTAAATGCAATGTATATTTAAATTGAAAAAAAACTTTCTTTATTAAACCTAGATAGGTGAATTTTTACAGCTTCCAGCACTAAAATATATTAGATTTGAGAGTCAGGTTAGATTAATTTCTAATCTTTATGGAGATCATTTTTATTAAAAAGTGGAAAGTTAGGAATTTGACAGTTACGGGGTTTGGATAACTCTAAAAGGGTCATCATTTAAATTTGCAGGGAAAGTAAAATCAGAGTACCTTCATGATAAAGATGATTTGTTTATTTTATATGCTCATTTTTAAAAGCTGTTCTAATATTTAGGCTTGTTATGGAAAATCTGAAATGTGGTTGAATATATTAAAACCTAAAGAGTTTTGCCTTCTATTTCTTTTTATGAGAGCCAACCAAATAAATCTTGGCCTGGACTTTGATGCTAAAATGAAAAAGATTAAGGGAATGTTTTCACTTACAATGTATGTGATCAAAATATTTGTTGTTTATTTGAGAATACATTGTATAATTTTCAAGTTAGCTGAATTGTTTACTTTTCTAAAAGAGTATTTCACATAATTGTGACTTACTAGTTGGTCATTTATATTTCATATTCTTTCAATTGAAGGACACTTTGGTTTCTTGGGGGTGGTTGAATTAGAGGTGCATAAAGACATTGTTTTCCCCAGGAGATGGCTAACAATAGAGTGGGAGGAAGCTGCCTCTCTCCTTTGAATTTTTGGTGTTCTTGAAAGTTGGAAACCAAACCACAAAGAATACAACACTTTCCTCTGCCAAAAGAGCAAGAGCTTTTGTCTAGTGTGTTTACTGGTAGTTTACATGTAGCTGGGGGGTTTTAACTTGTGCAAACTGACTTTTGAAGTCTCAGCAACAGTTAACTATCCTCACATTGCAGGCCTTTAAACCAATGATTGCATGGAATGAAGTGCTCACTAAATGAAGATAAGAATGAAAATGGAGATTCAGGTGTTTACTTCTGAGTATCTACCAGAGAACTTTAGAAAAGAACTTTACCAAGCACACATGAGCAAAGGCAACCCTACTCATGGTCACTGAGTTTTATCTTGTTACTTGATATAGTGTTAATCTCAGCCAAGTGCCTAAGAATCAACACCACCCCCTTTCCTGCCTTCTTTTTGTATCTACAATAGCACTTAGCGTGGAACTTTCGATGTACCAGCTTAGTAAACATCTTTCGCTCTGCATCTTTTACCAGCATTTTAAATTCAGTACATCTGAAACTAACACAACTCTTATCCCATTCAATCACTGCCTTTTCCATACCTTCTGATTTCCCTCAATGGTGCCCACATATTTCTGTATTGACCCAGACTGAAAATTTCAGTGAGATACTTTTAAGCTTATCAGTAATTTATTTCTTAAATATATACTAAGGTCCTGTTATACCCTGAGCTACACAGGGTACTCAATGTTTACTAAATGAATCAGTGAAATAATTTCATATTTATTTATTGAGTGCTTATCATGTGTTAGGAAAATGTAAGAGAGAGAAAAATGATTGAGACCTAACTACTGCCTCATTACCTTATAATATACTAGGAAGAATATGCATATATATAGTCTGTCCAGAAGGTATAATATCATAGGGAAAATATATATAGAGAGAGAGGTCTGTCTAGAAGGCATCCAGCCATGCACTATGAAAAATAGAGACATTTATTGAAGAAGAGACAAGATACAAGAAACATTGTACACAGGACAATGACACCTCAGTCCCCTTCAAAGTAGGCACCTTGGGACCTCACACAGTTCTCCCCATCACCATCAGCTGCCCCATCTTATTTTCCTGAATCTCATCAACCGTCTGATATCTCTTCCCTTTCAAAGGTGATTTTAGTTTGGGAAAAAGCCAGGAGTCACAGGGCACCAAATCTGGGCTGTAGTAGGGTTGAGTCACCTGGGTCATTTGATGTTTCATCAAAAACCTCTACATGAGATGTGATGCATGAGTGGGCACATTGCCATGATGAAGCTGCCCATCACCAGTTGCCCACACGTGCAGCCTGCTGAATCATCTGAATAGTTTCCTCAGAGGAATGTTCAAGTTTAATGCAAAATCTGTTGCAGATTTTGTGCTCTACTCACTCGGTCATTTTGAATATGATGGCCACATGGTACACATGCCCACTCAGCAGCATCTACCTCTCTCACAGACTAGTACAGTGAAATCATCATTGTTCACACATCCGCATTACAGTCCATTCTCCTTGGCCGCCAGTTTACACGGATGCTGGGCACAAACTGTTCTCATTATATTAACAAAGGCTGGGCAGACTATATAGTCTGTCCAGGAGCAATAAGGAGGCTTTTGAGAGATTGGAGGTGAAAACCCTGATAAGCATATGAGAAACAGATAATCATAATAGCTAACACTTACATAGCATTTATTATGTACCCAGCGTGGTTGTAAGCACTTTTCATATATTTACTCATTTGATCCTTACAAGAACCTCAGTTTATAGATGGGAAGCCAAAACACAGAAAGACTTAGTAACTTGCCCACGGTCAATGGCTGAGCTACTATTCCAGGGTATCGGGCTCAGAGTCAAGGCTCTTAACTACTATGCTGTAAGAGTGAGGAAGCAAGAGAAGGAGGAACAGAGGGAGGTGAAAGGAGAGGGGAAGAGAGAGAGAAGTGGAATTGAAAACAGAAGAATTGAAAGGCCTAGCTATATATGAGCATATGGGAAAAAGAAAATGAAAACATTATGCCAAGGTTCCTAGCTTTAGAAACCCAGAACATTATTATGGTATTAACAAAAAAAAAGTGAAATTAGGGTTTAAAAATGGATTATAAATTGAGATTAAAAGGTAGGTTATAAAAATACTAAGTTTAAGGTGCCGGTGACCTAGCCACATAGACATATTATATTTGTAAAATTGAAAGTAAGTCAAGGACTTTGTCTAAATATATCTAGATTAATATGTTGCCTACGCATAACTTTCTTACAGTAAGTGCAACCTCACTGGAGTGTTGATATTATGGGACAAGGATAGACACGAAGTCAAATTCTTTATTGCATTATTCATCCTTAGAAGAGTGAATATGGCAGCTTTTGGGAAACATATAAAATGTCTCTTAAAGTTCAGGTGACAGTAATACCTGTAGAGCCTTTTAAACATGTTAATGATTGCCATAGAGCAAAATTATAAATTAAAAAAGTAAATATTAAATGGCACCAACTTGTGCATTGAAAAGATATATAAGGACATTTATATGCTTTTGTCTTCATCATGCAGAGAATTTTGTTGACAATGGATTCTTTACATTTCTTTCTCCTTGTTATATTTATTTATAGGGGTAAAAATAAACTGTAGGTGCATGCTCTGCTGGGCAGTGATGGCAGCTTTGTAAATATTCATATAGTCTTTCCCCAGGTCTTTGACAGAAAGCTGCTTTCCTGCCTCTGTAATGCCTTGAACACACCTTCTGCATTAACGATTCAGGAACCTACCACAGTAGCAGAGGGTTGCCTGATGACTGCTAGCATTGTCTCTCACACAGACTCCAACTTGACTTCATTTTCTAAAGCTGAAGAGACCTTACCAAAAATGTTGAATGAGGGAGAAACAACTCCATAAGCTCTCTTTCATTCGGAGTAATTTTTTAGTCTGCATGAAGTGTCCTTCCAACAAACAGCTCTGGCTTTGTCACTGAAGTATGCTATCAGATGTATTTTCGGGCTTGAATATATCTTTGAAGATCTCTTAGTCCACCATTTGTAGAGCTGTATGGAACACAGACCTTCATGTGCATTTTGCCTTAGAAAAACACTGTGCAGGAGTTTTAGATGTGCATCAACGGTATTGATAGAATACGTTTTGGGGAGAAGGGACATAGTATCAACTTTTTTTCAAGAAGGGAAAACAAGTCTAATATCAGTCAGAGAAAAGGGAGAAAGTTCTTGGTGCAATTATGTCAAACCATACAAAAAAGAGTGCTAAACTTTGTATAAAGAACAGCTTCCCAACTTACCAATAAGTATCTCTTAAGTAGCCTCTCTGAGCCAGAAGGTAGTAATAATTGTTCAAGTAGTAGTTGTATGTAGTATTATAAGTGAGAGCACTGTCTTATAAAGGTCAAGGACACGAGTTTCATACCCTGATGAGCTCAGTTAGGCTTGCCCTTCTATGTGGTCACAGACTAAATAGGTAGCAATGCTGATAAGGAAGTCTAAATAAAAAGCTGTAGATAGACCGATACAAACTTTCCCACAGCTAAACGATCAGTTCAGAGCGCATAGCCTACCACTAATGGAAGATCAGGAGTTTACAAAGTTAACATTTTCTCATTGGGGATGATGGTTTTACCCTTACAACCTGGTACCTACTGAGTCAAGTGAAAAGCATTTGTGAGACAAGCATCTAGATTTCAACATTCTTTGGCAAGTGGGGATACTATGGGATAGGCAAGTGTGTTGGGTTCATAATCAAAGACGTGAGACACAGTCTTGAGTTTCATAGCCATAAATGAGTAGAGGTTCACCTCAGCCTCAATGCTTCCAGCTTCTAATTGATCACAGGGCTAAGCAAAATACAATCTCTAGAGTCATGGGAGAATATTTTACTTGACCAAAAAAGAAACAGGATTTATTTGAAAGGAAAGATTTTAGATATTGAAAAAAGTCAGTTGACTGTTTTATCAAATTCAAAGGTTGTATGCCAGGCATGATATTTTTCTGTCTTGTTGGGTTTGTTCAGATTTACCAAACGGCAGTACATCATTTTACAAAGGAAATACAAGGCATGTGATAAGCATAATCCACGAGACATTAAGCTGAATGTCAGTTCAACTCTTGATCTTCAACTACTAGATTCCTTCAGATGTTTCCTCTTATCCATCAATAATTTGAGACACATCTCAAGATTTTTATGGGATGCAGTGTGTTGTTATTGTTCTTGTTGTTGTTGGTCTGCCTGTGTGCTGCCATCCGTACAAGAAGAGGTAGCTAACGTTTTGTAATCTCTTCAACCAGACTGCCGTTCGAATGTAAGATCTGGTTAAGATTACTAAAGTACGTTGAAGGCCGTTGTAATGCCGGGGCTGAGTGAACAAGGGTTATGCTTATGCTGTAGGTCTCCTCTGTTAAAATGAGAGATGCACTATTATGCCTCACACACAGAAAATGTGACATATAGCCATAGTAAAACCAAATGCTTCTCATAGCAAGATGCTTATAAAGATCAGGCTGTATTGAAGTTAATTCTGTGCAATGAAATAGAGACAGTATTAACTACTATTTCTCCAAATGCTTTTCAGAGAAGCAGAGAAAAATTGTGTGTGCATGTGTATGTGCATGCCTGTATGCATGCACATGTGCGTGAGCATATGTTCCGTAAAATTAACCATTGTTTGTAATACTCCCACTCAGAAGTAGAATGTCTACCACTGAGGGATGGAAGAAGCTGAAAGTAATAAAGTAAAAATGATTCAAATATTTCAAAAAAATACTGAGTAAACAGCCTTTTGTTCTTAATAATATTCATTGCTCTCAGTTGGCTCATTGCTTGATTTTAGCGAAGTCTGGTGTGCACTGTGAAAACTTGTCCGGCCCATAAGCAGCACTGCCCATATTACCAAATCAACTTACTGTCCTTTTTTCCTGACTCTTATTTCCCACATTAATTACACAAAACAAGGAAAAAATTCTCATAGTTTCCCCAGCAAAAATTGTATTATAGAAGTCACTATGCTGAGGGTGATGTGGAGGCAGGGCACTGAGTTCCATTCGCACCTAGGTCCCAGGCCCCGGGCTGCCAGCTGGAGGGTGTGCCCCGCTTCCATCCCACCACTGGCACCCCACCTCACCTCCTCATGGTCTCATCCTCTTGGCCACCTGCGGATATGCCATCCGGAATTCCATGCAGCGCAGCCAAGGAGATAACCCAGCCCCTTCCACACTGCTCAAAGATTACCAGAACCTCCCTGGGACTGAGATGGTTGATGATGTTGTGGAAAGACTCTTGTATTTGGAAATGGCCAACCAGAAGAAGAAGCTAAAAATCAGATAAGAGCAGCTGATGAAAAAGATCATGACAAACCCTGACAAAACCAGCTCGCCAGAGGCTTGAAATGTTGCCTTGATGGTCAAGATGTGCAGTTATGAAGAATTCACATGTAGAAATGCCGAAAAGACAAAAGCCCATTGGCCAGAGGAAAAAGTTGCTCCAAACACCTCCATAAGACCGACTCTAATGTCTTTGAAAAGACATGCAAGGAACTGGGGGTTGAGTACATCTTTCCCCCTCTATACTACCGAAAAGCCCACATCCGCTGGGTGACCAAGAAGGCTCTGTACATGTGGGTTTTCCATGGGCTCCAAAGCTGAAAAAGCAAAAGGGCTTAAATGCTGCAGCAGCAGCCCTGGCTGCATTGCTCAGCTGCAGCATTGTCCCATAGACCAACAGGCTGCAAAGTCAATCCCCAGTCAGGGCATATAATGGAAGGTAAACATCAATGTCTCTCTCTCTCTCTCTTTAATAAATATATCATCAGGTGAGGATTAAAAACAAAAATGCTGCAACAGTAGTCCAGAAACAAGGCCAGAGCTGGACCAGAGCAATCAAGGAAAACCAATAAATTTTGTTACAGTTAAAAAAAATTGTATTTTAATCTACAAACAGAAGGTCTCTATTCAGGTTCATTGATTCCCAACTCTTGGTTTTCCTTATGCTCACAGCCTGGTTTCCTTTGATTTTTAACTGATTCTACTAGATGCTGAGCAAATAGGCATGTAATAATTTCTCAGTTTTTAAATTAACTCTTCATAAAAATATTCTTTCCTTGTTTAGAATGTCATATTGTATTACTGAACATTTTACAAAAATGTGTATTTTAGAACCTAAGTGATATACAGGTTTAGGATTTTGGGGGTGCCCATTATTGTCATTGTGTAACATTGCAAACAGCCAAAGTGCCAAGAATAATAGAATTTAGTGGGAACTTTTGTCTAAAAAGTATATCTTAGAGAAATGGTTCTCAGGAGGGCTCTGAAGGATTTACTGTTCAATCAAATTGTTCTTTGTCAGCATGTAACAAAGAAGTGTTCAGTTGTATCTTAGTTCAATTTTTACAAGTGGTATTCATTGTTGACATGTATAAAGAAACTTATTAAAAATGAAATATCTCAATAGAACTTTAAAGTGTCTGCCTATATTTTTCATGTTCTTTTCTGATACATTTGCACAGAAGAAATGTTTGTATTTTAGAATTCTTTTGTCATATTTTGTACCCTGTAATGTTAATGTATTTTCAACCACATAGAAAATATAACACACAGAATAGAGCTTTTCATGACACAAATATATTAGAGCAAATGTCCCTTCTATCACGTTTATGAATTATACAGTTGCCAGCATCTGTTTTCTGTTAGTTTTTCCCACAACACCCATCTTAGAATCAGTCCAAAAATTCTATTTGGAACTGGATACAATTGCAGGAATGTTGATGCATTTCACAATGAGAAATGCTTATTGTGTAAGAAGATCTGCTTCTCCACTTGTAGACATTTATCTCTTTGAGGATTCTCTGGCTCCTGAGGATACTCCTTCCCACCTGCATGCTTGTGGCACTGAGACCATGGATCACATTACAGGCTGTGGCTTGTATCTGGGGAGGGCTCAGAGTTGAGGAGGGCAAGAGAAAGGATAAGTCATGTCTTCACTTATGTATTCAATAGAGCTGTCCCTCAAGACAGTTGTTTCACACTGATTCTTTCATTTCTTCTCTCTTGTTAAATATTTCAGGCATCTAATGAACAACTTTAAACCTACACTGTAGCTTCAAAAATTAACAAACACAAATGAAGTCCCTGTGGTCCCATCCCCCTCCCTCTCTGCAGTGGAAACAACTGTCCTACATTTAATCATCCCTGCACATAGTGTTAGATTTTCACAAATAAGTGTATACCTGTAAAAATACATTATATTGTTCTGCATGTGTTTAAGTTTTATATGAATAACTTCCTTTCTTCATAAGTGTTTCTAAGGTTTTTCCATATTGAGGCATGTACCTCTACTTTATTCAAGTTAACATCCATGTGTTTTATCATGTATGAATACACTACATTTTATATATTTCATTTTCCTAGTGATGCACATTGCACATTTAGGTTAGGACACATACACACATGCACACACACCAATGAATATGCTTCTTCCAAATGTTTTTGGGTAGTCTTAGTTTTTTGTTGTTGTTGTTCCATAGGGACTTTAGGATCAGGTTTCCAAGCTCCATGAAACATGTTGAGATACTGACTAGAACGGCTTTGAATTGACAAAACTAGTAGAGAAAAATTGACATTCTAATGATATTGGGGCTTGTGAGCCATGAACACAGTATATCTCTCCACTGATTGAGTCTTTTTCCATGAAAGAATGTTGATTCGTTTTGTTAGACTTATTATTGTGAAATTTTTTTATTTATTTTTATTTTTTATTTTTATTTTTTTGTGTGAGATTCGTTTAAATTACATGCTCTAATTTGGCTGTCCCTGTTATGCATAGGCACGCTGCTGATTTGTTTTCTGTTGATCTTGTGTCCAGCAACCTTGACATCCTAGTTTTCATTGTTTACCTGTGTACTCAATTTTGTTTCTTTCTTGCCCAGTATTACACATTTTATATTTTGGCTCTCTAGTACAACACTGAATTAAAACCAGTAGTTAATTGTAGTACTTCGATCTTTAAAGGGATGCTTTCTATTAGTTTATTACTAACTATGATGCTTACTTTAGGATTTTTGGTAAATCACATTTATCATATTAAGTTTCCTTCTAGTCCTATCTTGTTAAGAGGTTCTATCATAAATAGGAACTAAATTTTATATACTACTCTTTCAGTATATAAGATGATAATTTGCTTTTAATCCATCATGAAGTAAAATTACAGTGAAATAGATTAATTCAATGGTGAATTACATGAATAGATTTTTAAAAGTTAAACCATCCTAGTATTCATGCCTGCTTGGTTGCAGTTTATATATTTGTATGTGTGTGTGTGTGTGTGTGCACATTGCTAATTTGATTTCCAAATCTTGTAGTGGAAATTTTTGCAGCTGTCTTTATGAATGAGATTGGCCTATAAAAAAAAAGTCCTGCTTCCTTTACTTACCCCATTTTGGAAATTATAGTAGTCTCACAAAATGATTCAGGAAAAGTTCTCTCTTTTCATAAACTCTGGTATATCTTAAAATAGAGATTATCTGTTCCTTAAAAATTTGGCAAAATATCTAAGCCATTTTCACTGTCTTTAATGTGTGTTCAGGCTTTCTATTTCTTCTCCATTTTTTTCCTTGAAAAAAGTCTACTTTTTTCTCAGGTTTCAAACTTACTGGCATAAAGTTGTTCATAGCACTCTCTCATTTATTTTTATATTTTAATCTTTAATGTTTATTTATATCATTTCCTTTCTTTTGTTCTTGTTCTACCTTGCCAGAGGTTTCTCTATTTTATTATTTATGTCAAAGACACAAAGCTTGGTTTTATTGATCTTCACTATTGTTTCTTTGTTTCTGATTTCATTAACTTCCTTTATTGCTTCCTTCCTTCTAGTTATAGGCGGTCCTTTTCTGACTCCTTGAGTTGGATACTTTTGTTCATTAATTTTCTTTTTATATTTTAATTTTTATTAAGTTTATTGGGGTGACATTGGTTAATCAAATTATGTAGGTTTCATGGGTACAGCCTATAACACATCATCTGTACGTTGTATTGTGTGTGCGCCACCCAAGTCAAGTCTCTTTCCATCAACGTTTATCCCCCTTTACCCGCTTCTACCTCCCCCCATTTTCTCTTCCCTCTGGTCATCACCGTACTGTTGTCTGTGTCTGTGAGCATTTTTCTTTGCTTAATCTCTTCATCTTTTCCACCCAGCCCTTTGTTCATTAATTCTCCATTTTTCTTCTTTTCTACCTGATGTGCTTACGGCTGTAAATTTCCTTTATGTTACTGTCTGAGCTGCATCCCACAAGTTTTTATAAATAGTATTTTCATTGTTATTCAGTTACTAATTTCCAGTATAATTTTTATGCAATACATGAATTATTTTTAAGAACACTTTCCTGCATTTTTCATTTGCTTTTTGTTTATTGATTTCTGATTTTAGTACATTTTGAGGAAACAGCATGATCTGTATGATGTAGAATCTTTGCCATTCGTTGAGCCTTGCCTTGTAATCTAATGTTTGTCAGTTTTTTGTAGGTATTCTGTGTGTTTTAGAGGAATATGTATTGTATGTACACCAGAAACTAATACAGAATAATATTACATATAAACTGTAATTGAAAAAAATTTAAATTAAAAAAGTATGTATTATATAGTCATTGGGGTTCTTTATATAACCAATATATTACAGCCGTTAACTGTATGATTCAAAGTTTCTACATCCTTGCTAATTTTTTTATCTCCTTATAACTGTGAAATTTTCAATTAGTCTTATTATCAGCCTGTCAGTTTTTGGTATATGTATATATATTGAAGCTATATTTTCTTACAGAGTCTGAATTATTGCATCTTCCTCATGAATTACTCCCTTTATCATCATGTAATGACTCTCCCTATCCATAATCATGTTTTATACCTTGAAAACTATTTTTTATAATGTTATAGTTACAACACGTTTCTATTGGTTAGTTCTTTTCTAGAATGCCCTTTTCCTTTTATTACTAACTTTTCCATAGTAGTACGTTTCTGCACATCTCTTATTAACAAACATAAAGAATGTAACTAGATTTTCTTTTTCACTCAGTTCCAGAGTCTCTCTGTTTTAAATTGCAAATTCAATTTGTTTGTATTCACTGGGATTACTGACATGTTTGGATTTATATCTTATAATCATCTTTTGTGTCTTCTAGTTACAATATTTGTTTTTTCTTTGACTTTTTCCCCCTTTCTGCTTTTTCTTTGATTTACTGACTTAATAAGCATTCTTTTTTTCTCCTCTTCTGATTAGGAACTTATATATTCTGTTTCTGTTCTTTTGGTCATTACATTTAATTTTTTAACATTTTATTAAAATACAACACATACAGCCCTGGCTGGTGTAGCTCAGTGGATTGAGCGCAGGCTGGGAACCAAGCGGTCCCAGTTCGATTCCCAGTCAGGGCACATGCCTGGGTTGCGGGCCAGGTCCCTGTGAGAGCCATGTGAGAGGCAACCATACATTGCTGTTTCTCTCCCTCTCTTTCTCCCTCCCTTCCCCTCTCTCTAAAAATAAAATAAATAAAAAATATCTTAAAAAAATATAACACATACAGAAAACCACAGAAGTCACAAGTGTACAGCACAGTGAATTATCCAAGTATGAAACACCTGTAAGCCACTATTGAAGTCAAAATATAGGCTACCAACCCACAGAATCATCCTTTGTGCCCCTCCCTTAATATTCCTTCCTCCATCCTTCCTCCCCAAGGTAAATATCCTGCCTTCTAATACTTACCTGCTTTCTGAACACTTTAATAATGGCATTTTACCATATGTATAGTTTTACCTCTGATTTCTTTCACTCAACATTATTTTGGGGGTGGGGAGTTCATCTATGTTATGACATGTTGCTGTAGATCATCAATTTACATTGCGATATACTATTTGTTTGCAAGATGACCACAATTAATTATCTATTCTGTTGTTGATGGGTACTTGAGGTGTTTCTATTTTTTTGGCTAGTACATATAATATTTCTATGAACAATCTTATACATAGCTTTCCATGAGCATATGCTTGCTTATACTTATGTTGAATAGACACTGAGAAGTAGAATCGCTTAGCCACAGGATATACACATATCTAACTTTAGCAGATAATGTCAGAGTTTTCCAAAGTGGCTATAGCAATTTACATAGTCAACCCATAGTGTATGAGATGTTCTACTACTTCACATGGTCATCAGCACTTATTACTGTCAACTTTTAGATTTTAACCATTCTTCTGAATGCATAGTGGTATTTCATTGTTATTTTATTTTGTATCTGCCTCATAAGTAATGATGTTAAGCATGTTTTCATGTGCTTTTGTACATTTGGATATTCTGCTTTTAAAGTACCTCTTCTGGTCACTTGCCCATTATTCTGTTGGCACATGAGTCTTTTTATTATTGATTTGAAGAACTTCTGCCCTGGCTGGTGTGGCTCAATGAACTGAGCACCGGCCTGTGAACCAAAGGGTCGCCAGTTTGATTCCCAGTCGGAGCACATGCCTGGGTTGTGGGTCAGGTCCCCAGTAGGGGGCGTGCGAGAGGCAACCACACATTAATGTTTTTCTCCCTCTCTCTCCCCCTCCCTTCTCCTCTCTAAAAATAAATTAATCAAATCTTAGAAAAAAGAACTTCGTGTATTCTGGATACAAGCTCTTTTTCACTTATATGTGCTGTGAATATATTCTACCCTTTATAGCATATTTTTGTCTTTATCTTTTGATAAGAAGTTCTTAATTTTCACGTAGTTCAAATTATTATTTGTTGCCTTCATAGTTGACATTTTCATGTATGGCTTAAATGTTTTTCTTCTCTAAGATCATAAAATAGTTTTGTTGTGTTTTAGAAATTTTATAGGTTTATATCTACTACATTCTATCTGAAATTGATTTTGTATATGGGGTAAGGTAGAGATGAAATTTTTTCTAATGGGTATTTGGTTTCCCATAACCACTTAATTTAAAACAGTAGTCATTTCCCACTTGCCTGTAGTGCCACTTTTACCATAAATCAAGTATCCTTATATGTTTTAGTAGCCTATATATCCTTCTTGGTCTATTTATCAGTGTACCAATACACAGTGTCTAAATTAACAGTTTTATAATAAATCTTGCTATTAGCTAGAGTACATCTTCTCACCTTATTCTGCTTCTTTTTCTTACTGATCAATATTTACACACATGTACAAACACAGACATAACAATTGCTGAGATGTTGATTAAGGTTGCATTGAACTACAGAGCAATTTGGGCAAAATTGGCATCTTTACTTTTGAATTTTTTAATTGATGAACTTTCTATAGCTTTTCATTTATCCTAGTCTTCTCTAATTTCTCTAACTTTTCTGTTTTTAGTGTAAGTCTTGCAAATTTATTACTAGATTTATGACATTGAGACACCATTGTAAGTGGTATTTTCTTTCTTTTTTAATTATATTTTATTGAGTATGCTATTACAGTTGTCCTGATTTTTCCCCCTTTGCCCTCCTCCACTCCCTCAGGAGATTCTCCCACCATTGTTATGTCCATGGGTCATGCATATAAGTTCTTTGGCTACTCCATTTCCTATCCTGTACTTTTACGACACCATGGCTAATCTGTACTTTTTAATTCCCTCACCTCTTTACCCATTCCCCCACAACCCCCTCCCATCTCTCAACCATCAAAATGCTCTGAATATCCATGATTTTGTCTCTGTTCTTCTTGTTTGCTTAGTTTGTTTTTTAGATTCAATTCTTGATAGATTTGTAATTATTGCCATTTTATTGCTCACAGTTTTTATCTTCTTTTTCCAAAATAAGTCCCTTTAACATTTCATATAATATTGGTTTGGTGATGATGAACTCCTTTAGTTTTTTCTTCTCTGGGAAGATCACTATCTGCCCTTAGATTCTAAATGATATCTTTGCTGGGTAGAACAATCTTGGCTATAAGTCCCTGCCTTTCATGACTTTGAATATTTCTTGCCAGTCCCTTCTAGCCTGCAAAGTTTCTTTTGAGAAATCAGCTGACAGCCTTATGGAAACTCCCTTATAGGTAACTAACTTCTTTTCTCCTGCTGCTTTTAAGATTCTCTCTTTATCTTTAACCTTTGGCATTTCGATTATGGATGTGTCTTGGAGTGGGCCTCTTTGCATCCATCTTGTGTGGGACTCTTTGTGTTTCTGGACTTGCCTGTCTATTTCTTTAACCAAATTAGGGAAGTTTTCATTCTTTATTTTTTCAAATATATTCCCAATTTCTTGCTCTTTCTCTTTTTCTGGCACCCTTATGATGTAAATGTTGGACCTCTTAAAGTTGTCCCAGAGGCTGCTTATACTATCCTCATTTTTTTTATTCTTTTTTCTTCTTCTTGTTCTCATTGCTTGTTTTTTGCTCCCTTGTGTTCCAAATCATTGATTTGATTCTTAGCTTCATCCACTCTACTGTTTTTTCCCTGTAAATTGTTCTTTATTTCAATTACTGTATCCTTTGTTTCTGATCTTTTTTATGGGGCTGAGGTCCTCACTAAGTTCCTTGAGGATCCTTATGACCAGTGTTTTGAACTCTGCATCTGATAGATTGCTTATCTCCATTTCAATTAGTTCTTTTTCTGGAGTTTTGATCTGTTCTTTCACTTGGGTCATTTTTCTATGTCTCCTCATTTTGGCAGCCTCCCTGTATTTTTTTCTATGTATTAGATAGAGCTGCTTTGACTCTGTATCTTGGTAGTGTGTCTTAATGTAGAAGGTGTCCTATAGGGTCCAGTGGCACAGCTTCCCCTATCACCCAGGCTGAGTACTCAAGGTGAATCCTTTATGTGGGCTGAGTACACACTCCCCTTGTAGTTGAGCCTTGGTTGCTGCTGGAAGATCAATGGGAGGGATTTACCAAGGCTAGTTAGCTGCAAGGCCTGGCTGTGACCACTTACCACCAACCTCTGCCCTCTGTGGAAGATCAGCATGCAGGGACAGGGTGGTGGTGCTCTGACTTGGTCTGTAGCTATCCACTGGGTATGCCAACCCTGGGGTTTCTCAGGTGGTGCAGGCCAAGGTCAGCCCCCACCAGTATTTTTCCAGGGGCCACCCTGCCTGAGCTGTAAAGCAGTCTGAGATGGCTGCTGCTTGTGCTGGGCTTGGAGATTCCCAGGGAAGCCAAGCTATGATTCTAAGCTGGCTGCTGCTAATGCTGAGCCTGGGGCTCACTGGCCAACTGTTTCGTGTTTGATAGGATTTAGGAAGTTGTGAAGCATGAGCCAAGACCAGTTGTTGATACGGAAAGGTAGCTTGGGTGAGCCTGTAAGGTGTATGGGGCAAAGTCTCAGGGGCTGTCCAAGGTGGGTCAAACAGTGTTAGCCAGGTTGATGGAATCTCCGATATGGCACCAGCTCGCCGGCTCTGTAGCTCTGTGGGAGGAGAGTTAGAAAAGGGACAATGGCCTCTGCTCGCCTTGATGCCAGACAGTTCAGTTTCTCCCTTTATGCCACTGGGGCCTTTCAAGATGCTAACCTGTTGCTGGAGCTCAGAGTGAGTGGGTCTGAGTAAGTGAGTCCATGTGTGGTATGTTGCCACCCTTCAAGGCCAGGCAGGTTCATGGTATTCATGCAGACAAAAAATTATTCACGGGGCTGCTGGGATGTCTGGCTGCCTGTATTCATGGGTAGGCGAGCCATGCATGCTGCAATGCATGTCTATCTGCATGTCTCATGTCATGCCCCTTGCTCCCCAATGTGGCACCCATCGTGGCACCTGTCCACTTGGGTGTCTCTCATCATCATTGCCCCCAGCAGGGAGTCCCTACCTGTTTAAATGCTAGAGAGGAACAAATCTGGCAAGATGCCAGGAATTATATAACATAATTCTGTGCATGCAAGCCCATTTCATGTTATGGGAATAATTTATTGGATCCAGTCTCAAGGCTATGAGAACACTGCTTCCCTTAGTTACCCAGACACCTGGGTGAGGAAGCCAGACTGCCTCCACTTTACCCTACATGTGGGTTCTCTAAGAAGAACTGCTTGGGGCTTCAGTGGTTTCTTTCACCAGCTCAATCCTCACCAGTTTTTGCAGCCCGAAATTGTGGGGACTTATGTTCCTGGCACTGGAACCCTGGGCAGGAGGGCCTGGTGTGTGGCTGGGACTCCTCACACCTGAGATATCCCTCCCAATTTTTTATTTACTACATGTGGGTGTGGGAGCAGCCCATTCCACATCTGAGCTCTTCCTATCAGTCTGGATGGATGTGGTTTCTTTGATTCCATAGTTGTCAGACTTCTATTCAACTCAATTTCTGATGGTTCTGAGTGATGGTTGTTCTATATTTTAGTTGTAATTTTGATATGGTTGTGCAAAGAGGTGAGCCATATCTGCCTACATTGCCATCTTGACTGGAAGTCATAAGTGGTATTTTCAAAATTTCTCAGTGTGCTATGATATAAAGGAATAACTTTGATTGTTATTATTATTATCGTTATCATCGTCGTCATCATCATCATCATTATTTTAGAGACAGGGGAAAGGACAGAGAAAGAAGGAGAGAAACATCAATGTGTGAGAGAAACATCAATCATTTGCCCCTTGTAGGCGCCCCAACCCACTACCTCCCACTCCCCTGTTGATATCCCTCCATGCCTTATATAAATCCCTTTAACATTTCATATAATAAAGGCTGGGTGATGATGAACTCCTTGAACTTGACCTTATCTGAGAAGCACTTTATCTGCCCTTCCATACTAAATGAGAGTTTAGCTGGATAGAGTATTCTTGAATGTAGGTCCTTGCCTTTCATGACTTGGTATACTTCTCTCCAGCCCCTTCTTGCCTGCAAGGTCTCTTTTGAGAAATCAGCAATCTTATGGGAACTCCTTTGTAGGTGATTGTCTCCTTTTCTCTTGCTGCTTCTAGGATTCTCTCCTTATTTTTAATCTTGGCTAGTGTCATTATGATGTGTCTTTGTGTGTTCCTCTTTGGGTCCAACTTCTTTGGGACTCTGAGTTTCCCGGACTTCCTGGAAGTCTATTTCCTTTGCCAGATTGGGGAAGTTCTCTTTCATTATTTGTTCAAATAAGCTTTCAATCCCTTGGTCTTCCTCTTCTCCTTCTGGCACCCTATGACCCGGATGTTTGGACGTTTACGGATGTCCCAGAGGTTCCTAAGTCTCTCCTCATTTTTTTGAATTCTTGTTTCTTCATTCCTTTCTAGTTGAATGTTTTTCTCTTCCTTCTGGTCCTCACCATTGATTTGAGTTCCAGTTTCCTTCCCATCACTATTGGTTCCCTGTACATTTCCCTTCATTTCTCTTAGTGTATTCTTCATATTTTCATCTAATTTGCAACCAAATTCAACCAATCCTGTGAGCATCCTGATTACCAGTGTTTTGAACTGTGCATCTGATAGGTTGGCTATCTCTTCATGGCTTAGTTGTATTTTTTCTGGATCTTGATCTATTCTTTCATTTGGGCCATTTTTTTTTTCTTGGCCCACCTGTTACTTTAAGGGGCGGAGCCTTAGGTGTTCACCAGGGTGGGGTAACCCACTTCACCATGTTGTGACGCTGCCTGTGGGGGCGGGGCATAAGACAGAACAATGGCGCTTGCTTCACTCTTCACTGGCTCCCCGTCACCTCGCACGCGACACTCACTAGCAAATTGGGTCCCTCCTCTCCGTTCCCAGGTGTGTGGGCCTGTGCAGATCTAAGTCCCTGTGGGTCTCTCCAATGAACTCCGCCGGGATGCTGGGAGTTCCTCCCGCCACCGCCTCAACCCCCACAGGTGTTTTCAGTGGGTGGTTTGAGGCTTTATTTCCCTGCATTGGTGGGCTGCGTGGTCTGCTCCACTCCCCAGCTTCCCAGCTTTTCCTCCCAGTCTATCTGAATGCATTTGAGGGACCTCCTGGTCCACCAGTCTTGGCCCCTCTGGGTCCAGGTTGGCCAGCTACGGACTTCTCCGGGCAGCTGCAGCGTTGCCCATATCACTCCACAAACTGCCAGCTCACAGCGCGCTCTCTGCCCGGCTCTGCCCTGCTTACCGGTCTGGATGAACGTGTCTTCTTTAACTTCTTAGTTGTGGGACTTCCAAACAGTTGGATTTTTCTGTCAGATTTGGTTGTTTTTTGTTTTTAAATTGACATTTTCCCTCTTTTGGTTGTGCGAGGAGGCATAGTGTGTCTACCTACGCCTACATCTTGGCCAGATGTCTGCCATAACTTGTTAAATATATATTTGCTTAGTATGTAGTAATCTTGCTAATGTCACATATTCTAATCATCTTTCCTATGGTTTCTTTTTGTTGTTTGCACATACTCAATCATACCATCTGAATAATGATGGTATTTATTCATTCCTTGTTAATTTTTATACATTTTTCTTTTTCTTCTATTATTGCACTGGTTAGAACCTATAGAAGTATGTTACATAGAAACAATGATTAGCCCTGGCCAGTGTGGCTCAGTTGGCTAGAGTGTCATCCCATAGCCCACGGGGTCATAAGTTTGATTCCTGGATGGGGTACATACCCAGGGTGCAGGTTTGATCCACGATCTGGGCCTGTGGGAGAAGGCAACTACTCAGTGTTTCTCACATCAGCGTCTCTGTCTCTCTGTTTCCGTCTCTCTCTTCCTTTCTCTCTCTAGAAGCAATGAAAAATGTCCTCAGGTGTGATTGAAAAAAAATAAATGAAAATTACAGTCACCTTTTCTCAGTTTCAATAACAAAAAATTCAATGTGTCTAATAATAATGATGTTTGCTGTGGGTCTTTTGTAAGTAATATTTATTAGATTAAGGTATCTTCTAGTCTTAGTATGCTATAAATTTTTATCATGAATAGATATTTAGTATCTTATCAAATACTTATTATTTATCTATTGAGATAATCATATTCTTTTTCTCTTTTATTCCATATATGTAATATTATATTGATTGATTTTCAAATTTTAAAACAATTTTGCTTTCCTAAACTAAACACAAATTGGTCAATATTTTTTGTCATACAATGCTAGATTTCTTACAGCTTGCTTAGTATTTTTGCATCCATATTTATGAGTGAGATTGGCCTGTTTTTTTTATAATATCCTTGTCAGAATTTTATATCAAGGTTTCGCTGGCCTCATAAAGCATATTGTAAAGTGTTTTCTCTTTTTCTATTCTTTGGAAAAGTTTATTCAAGACTGGCAGTTTTTCTCCTTTCAGTGTTTGGCATATTTACAAGTGAAGTCATCTGTGACTGTCTGTGGGAATATTTTTCATTGTACCGTAGGGTTCTTTAGAAACTATTCCATTTCCATTTCTTCTTGTGTTTATTATTGTAAGTTGTTCTAGGAATTTGTCCATTTCGTTGAAGTTTTCCAATGTATTGACAAACAATTTTGTAATATCTTCTTATGTTGTTTTATGTTTGTAGGATATATAGTGATGTCATCTTATCTATTCTTGATATTGGTTATTTGGGGTCATGTATTTTGTTCTTGATTAGTCCCCATCAGGGTATATCAGTCTTATTTGTCTATGCAAATTGTCAACTATTGCTTTCTATCGTGTGTTTATTCCTATTAAATTAATTTTAGCTTTCATAATTATTCTTTTTTTTCCCTTTTATCCTCTTTGAGTTTACTTTGCTCTTCTAATTTTGTAGAATAAAAGCTTGGGTCATTGTTTGTCAACTGATTTTTTTCTACCTTATAAATTTTCTTGTAAACATGGATTGAGTTATGTTGCACAAATTTTGACATGTTGCGCCTTCATTCTCATTCATTTCAAAATATCTTCTAATTTCCATGATTATTTCTTCTTTGTCCTACAGTTTATTCAAAACTGTATTTCTTAATTTCCAGATATATGTGGACTTCATAGTTTTCTTTTGTTACTGATTTCAAGTTTAATTCCATACTGGGCAAAAAAACATGCTATAAACAATTTCAGTACTTCGAAATATGTTAAGACTTGCTTTATAGCCCAAAATATGGTTAATACTTGTAAATGTTCCATGTTTACTTTAAAATTATGTATATTTTATGGTTATTTATTACAGTGCTGGTTATATGTCAATTAGATCAAATTTGTTAATTATGTTCCTCAAAATCCATATATTTTCTCATTTGTTCTATCAGTGAATGAAAAGGTGATGTTAAGGTCTCTATGATTGTAAAGTTGCTTTTCTCTCTTTTTTAAGATTTTATTCATTTTTAGAGAGAGAGGAAGAGAGGGAGAAAGAGAGGGAAAGAAACATTAATGTGTTGTTGCCTCTTGCACGCCCCTTACTGGGGACCTGGCCCGCAACCCAGGCATGTGCCCTGATTTGGAATCGAACTGGCGACCCTTTGGTTCTCAGCCTGCACTAAAGCCACAGAGCCACACCAGCCAGGGTGCTTTTTCTCTTTTTTGTTCCTTCCATTTTTCTTCATATATGTGGCTTGATGTTTTCTTCAATATTGAAAATATCTTAGCCATTATCTAGTCAGATATTTTTTCTGTACCCGTGAGAATGACAAAAGCTGGACCAAGTCTGAGTCTTCTAGCTGCCTCTAAGAGAGCTGGCAGACACTGAGAGAGGAAAAGCATCCATGAATGTCAGGCTCACCTCTCTGGGTTTTCTTTGTCTCCTGGAACTTGGCCCAATAATTCTTTACTCTTTTGGAACTCCAGTAATATCTAATAGACTTTTAAATAATTTTTGTCTAGATAAATTCATCAGGAAAGAATAGTAAAAATTTCTTAGGTCACTAGAAACAGAATTCTACCTTTAAATTTTTATATTCATACTTGACATAGTATCTCTTACCTTATTCCTGAATAATTCAGGCTTTAGAAATATTTCACTCAAGGCACTTCATCACACATATTATTAGGTAGTATTTTATTTCAATGTTGTTTTCTAACCCCCAAGTTTTATTATTATTGTTGTTGTTGTTGTAGTCATTGCTTCCTTGCTTTCTTTCTGGGATAGTAGATAGTTTATTAGTCTCCACCTCACTAATATTTCAGCCTTTCAAAGGTCCTGTTTTCTTCAGGAGTTTCAGTCCAAATCCCCTTTAAATGGTCCAAAGACCTCATCTCTTTTCCCTTTGTGGACATAAATACTGCAGCCCCTGGTTATTAAACATCAAGGCTGCCAGAGGGTTAATTTATATGATTACTTTTTTGGCTGTTAGCAACGTTTTTGCTTCTCGCACTTGAGAATTTCTGTGTTGTGATCTAAGACATGCTATTTTTAAAATTATTACATTATAGTCAACATTTCTAAGGGTTTATATTGAGATGGATTAAGGATAGCCTAGTCTGCCATTTTGCTGATAGTGTTCATCTAGTCCTGTTACTTTCTAGGAAATCACCAGAATGATGCACTCTTGTAGGCCTAAAAGTAATAGTTGTATAAAGCAATAAAGGAAATCTTTGTCTCAAATTGTTTCAGTTAGCTCTGGCCTGATTGGCTGTGACAATTTAACTTCCTATCTTAGAAAGGTGCTTTTAGTTCAGCTTTTAGTGTCTTGGGGGAGGTCATAAAGAGGAGCATAAGTACAGTCTCAGGTTTACTACAAGAATTAAAAATACAAATCCAGATTATCAAGCAGAGATTCAGAACCAAGATATAAAGAGTAGGTGCTATTTCAAGATGAACCTACTTGAACTACCATTTATTAGATTTTTTGTATTTTCTGGGACCTGGACTTTTCTGACAACTTTGGTGATCACACACACAGATTTCCAGTCACTCTTTCCATTTACCCATTCCTATCTTGCTTTACAACTACCACTATGTCAGTACAGCTCTTCCTAAAGTCACCCACAATTTCCATCTTGTTAAATCCAATGGATACATCTCCGTCCATGTATCACTTGATCTATCAGCAATATACAGGCAACTACTTCCTTCTTATAAAAGTGTCTCCTTTTGGCTTTAGATACGCCACAGTCTCCTGGGTTTCCTCCAATCACTCATTGCCTTCTCCCTCCCAGTCTCCTTTGATGGTCCCTCCTTTTTCTACTTTATCTTTAAATCATGGGCTATCTCAGGACTCATTTTTGAGGCTCTTCTATTTTTTGTTCTTTAGGATATCATCCAGTCTCATACTTTTCATATCACCTGTATGCTAATAATTGCCAATTTCATATTTCCAACTCAAGCCTCTCAAATTTCTATCTTACTGCTTAATTGAAATCTTTATTTGGCTATTAATACATTTTCTCAAAGATAATCTTTTTGCTCTTCTACCCGTATTCTTTTTTTATAAATATTTTATTTATTTATTTTTAGAGAGGGGGCAGAGAGGGAGACAAACATCAGTGTGTGGTTTCATCTCACATGCCCCCATCTGGGGACCTGGCCCACAGCCCAGGCATGTGCCCTGACTGGGAATCAAATCAGTGACCTGTTCTACCTTTATTGTTAATGGCAGCATTATGCACCCACTTGTTTAAGCCAAAACTTTTATTTTTCCCTTTCCTTCATTCCCCATATCCAGTCATGAGGAGGGAATCCTGTCAGTTCTACCTCCAAATATACTTCAAATATGCCCAGTGGTCCTATTAAGTGTAAATATTTTTACTGTCATTATGTAGTTACATAAGCAAGTATTAAGACATCATATTAGTAATTTGACTAAGGGTACAGAGCTTTTATGTAGAGGAATCCTTATTTCAGATCCACTATTCTTCCTGTGAGAGCTTCACCCTGAAAAAATACTTTTGAATGAATTAGTGAGCAAATAGATCTAGATAGTAATAAAATCCATAACCATGGCTTTATCAGAGAAACATTCTCTCCTACTGAAAAATAACTCTGCTATCTATAGAGTAGAAACCTTTGTTACAAAGAAAAAGCTTTGTTACATGTAAGATAGGATAATACTGATATCATCACATGCCAATACCTCTTAATACATAAAACCAGTTTCAAAATTTAACACTATGGAAGACAGACAACTTGACTTCCAGAACTCCCTCTTTTTCTTTCAAGGATATATGGCCAGTTATCCCCAAACCTATTGCATTTTTCCTGGAGGCTTTTAGCTCCCTTCTCCTCCTCCCGCAAAGGGATTCGATCAAGTGAAAGGCTTGCCAAACTTGGATTTTGGCTTCTCTACTGTCATAGTTTTATTAATAATCAACATTTCTCAACATTTGGAGATAAGAAGACTGTATTTTAACCATGTAGAAGTCATTTTAAATGCTCAAAATAAATGCAAATATTGTAAGTAGGATCAGGGAAAACGGTTGATTATCATCATTGGCAGCTTTACCTTTTGTATATAATATAATTAATTAGAACGTTATCTTTTCAGTTGTAGAACTTCTCTTCCTGAATGAAGTTAGGGCACTATTTCAGTTTGTGTGTTTTGTCCCCCCCCCCCCACCCCAGGATTATTTGTGATCTTAAAGAATGTTTGGTGAAACCCACTTGACTTTTTTGGGCATTAACTTCATTTCTAAGCCTTGAATGCCATTATCACTTTATGAACTTCTCAAAATCAATTTGACTTAGAGTTTATTTTATACTTAGAGACTTAACGATCTTTTTTAATGAACTGCCTTGTACATTCACTCAAGTGCTAGAGGTCTTTGTGACATTTTGGTAATTCTAATGTCTTTGGACATCGTAGATTCTAGTTTTAATAAAATATGTGAGTATATCTTCTTTGAATTCCCACAGAGCTCTGTACCCTGGAGTGTGGCAACCATGGAGTCTGCTCAAGGGGAATTTGTCAATGCGAAGAAGGCTGGGTAGGACCCACATGTGAAGAACGGTCCTGTCATTCTCACTGTGCTGAGCATGGTCAATGCAAAGATGGAAAATGCGAGTGTAGCCCTGGATGGGAGGGCGACCACTGCACAATTGGTAAGTGCCACCATACTTTAAACAAAGTAAATTGGATTAATTGAGAAAAGCAGTGTAGTGAGTCAAACACCAGGCTAAGCATAGAATTTGAGGTTGAAGGGGAGAAGAAGGAGAAGGGTTAGCCATAGTTTGAAAGTTTCATTAACTGGGGAGTTTCCTCTTTGGCTGATAATATCTTATTTCTTGTGTCATTTCCTTTCGAATTTGTTCAGTATACCTTTTAATGAACTATAGAAATGATCCTTGAAAGTCTAGTCTTAGTATAGCTTTTATTTTCTGCTGTCAAGTAGTTGGAGTTACTCAAGTGAAAGATGATACATTGGAATAAAGTGCCATTAGTTAATAAGGGAAGTGCCTTTGTTGTGAAGGTAACATTCACTGCCCACTTTTCCTTTTGAAAAGTATAGGTTGTTTCCGTTGAAAGCACTTAGGGGTAATTTCATTAAATAATTCTACGCAGCAGAGAGAAAGAAGGAGCTTATACCCTTTGCGGCAGCATGGATGGAACGGGAGAGCATTGTGCCGGAGTAGGCCAGGCGGTGAGGGACAGATACCATATGGTCTCACATTTAGCTGGTACATAGTCGACAGGGGCAGAAAGCAAGCAGAACATGGCCAGAGACATTGAAATTGGGTACAGTCTGGCGGTGGCCTGGGGGGAGGGGGGAGAGGACGGTGGGGAG
>PVJI01011348.1:0-56433 GCA_004026765.1 Micronycteris hirsuta | reverse complement strand
GAGGTGTTCCAAGTCATGAAAGGCAAGGACCTACATCCAAGAATACTCTATCCAGCAAAGATTTCATTTAGAATGGAAGGGCAGAGAAAGTGCTTTGCAGATAAGGTCAAGTTCAAGAAGTTCATCACCACCCAGCCTTTATTGTATGAAATGTTGAAGGGAATTATATGAGGTATGGAGGAATATCAACAGGGGAGTGTTTGGGGGAGAGGGTGGGAATGGGGCACAGAACAAGTAGCATAAATGGGAGGTAGACAACAGACAAGGGGAGGTTAGAACAGTATAGGAAGTACAGGAGCAGAAGGACAGGACTTATGTGTAAGACCGATGGACAAAACTAAAGGGAGGGGAAAGGGGGGTAAGGGGGAGGGGGGAAGGAAGGGGGGAAATGGGGTAACTGTAACAGCATAATCAATAAAATATAGTTAAAACAAAAAGAATGCAGAAAAATGAAAATAGGCTTAGGAACCTCTGGGACAACTTTAAACATTCCAACATCCAAATCATAGGGGTTTCCAAAGGAGAAGAGGAAGAGCAAAATATCAAAAAATTATTTGAAAAAATAATGAAGGAAAACTTCCCCTATCTGGTGGAGGAAATAGACTTCCAGAAAGTCAAGGAAGCCCAGAGAGTCCCAAAGAAATTGGACCTGGAGATAAACACAGAAAGAAAAATGATAATTAAGTTACCCAAGATTAAAGAGAAGGAGAGAATCTTAAAAGGAGCAAGAGGAAAGGAGAGATTTACCTACAAAGGAGTACTCATCAGACTATCAGCTGATTGCTCAAAAGAAAACTTGTCAGCAAGGAGGGGCTGGAAAGAAGTATTCAAAGTCATGAAAGGCAAGGACCTACATCCAAGATTACTCTATGCAGCAAAGGTATCATTTAGAATGGAAGGGCAGATAAAGTGCTTCCCAGATAAGGTCAAGTTAAAGGAATTCATCATTACCAAGCCCTTATATCAAATATTACAGGACTTATCTAAGAAAAAGATGAAGACCAAAAACTATTAACAGTAAAATGATAACAAACTAGCAACTATTAACAACTGAACATAAAAAACAAAAATAAAAATTAAGCAAACAACTAGGATAAGAACAGAATCATAGCAATGGAGATCACATGGAGGGTGATCAGTGGAGAAGGGGAGGAGGATAATGGGGGAGATAATGATGGGAGAATAGTATAGGAAATGGAGAAGCCAAAGAACTTATATGTACAACCCATGAACATGAACTAAGGGAAGCTGAAGATTGGGGAGGTGCTATGCAGGTCAATAAAGGGGGGAAATTGGGACAACTATAGCATAATCAATAAAATATACTTTAAAAAAGTTTGTCCTCTGAACAGTCCCCTGTTTGTAACCATATTCTCAGTTCATCTCTATCCTAGCATTGAAAATAAACTTTTAGGAAATTAAAAAAGGTTTCCAGAGAACTGATTAATAGTTACATGATAATGAACTATGAAGTCACAATATTTTATTAACTTTAACTTCAAACATCTAACCAATTTATTTAAAGAGTCTACTATATTCATTTTTATACTCTTTTGATAAGAAAATGTTCAGAAATATAAAAATACTTAAAATACTGACAACTACATATCAGTGATACAGGTAATCCTAAAAATAAGTTATCAATCACTAACTTTTCTGTGCTTTTTTTATTTTCATCCCTATGCCATAATTTTAGGAATAGCAAGTTTTTTTTAAATGTTATTATAACTCAATATTTTTCATATGTACTCTACTTGTGTAGTTGTTTTGGCATACCAAACACTTCCCCATAATTATAACACCTTTTATTGTCAGTAATTTTGGAGGAATCATTCTATCTCCACCTTTTTTCTTGCCACAAATCCATATTGTTAATAAAACATTTTTTCAATAAGCCAAGAAACTCGATTAGTTTACCTATCTAGTCAGTAACAAAATTGTTAATAAAATTGTCATTTTTATTAATCATTTTAATCCTTTCCTGAGGATATGTTTCTTGATTTTAGAGAGAGAGGAAGGGAGAGAGAGAAACAGCAATTGGTTGTCTTCCATATGCACTCCACTGAGGATGGAGCCTGCAACCTAGGTTGCCCTGACAGAGAATCAAACCCACAACTTTTTCGTGCAAAGGATCATGCTCCAACCAACTGAGTCACTGGAGTGACATTGGCTAATAACATTATGTAAGTTTCAAGTATATTTATATATACACCATCTGTATATTTCAACTGTGTGCTCACCACCCAAATTCTAGTCTCCCTCTATCACCCTATATTTGACTGCTTTTATCCTCTTTATCCTCTCCTCACCCCTTTTCCCCTCTGGCAATCTTCATACTATTGTCTGTATCTTTCAGTTTGCTTGTTTTGTTTGTTCATTTGTTGCTTTTCTGTTTTATACCCTACATATGAGTGAAATCTTATGGCTATTGTCCTTTTCCATATGACATACTTTGCTTAGCATGATACTTCTTCCAACTTCAATGCATTGTTACTTCTGTCTGTAATTCTGTTTCTTTATGTTGGATGAAAAGATAATAAAAAGTATGGGAGATAAAATGAGTAGGGGCAGAAAGGTGAAAAAAAGGAAAATTGGATAGAATTAACATCAAAGTATTAAATGATCTACTCCCTGACATTGTCTGTTCAATAGAAGAGTAAACCAATAGTTGTGTATATTGTGCCATATTTATTTTTATTCATTTTTTAAAAGATTTTATTTATTTATTTTAGAGAGAGGGGAAAGGAGGGAGACAGAAAGGGAGAGAAACAGCAATGTATGGTTGCCTCTCACATGGCCCTCACTGGGGACCCAGCCCGCAACCCAGGCGTGTGAACTGACGGGGAATCGAACTGGGACCCTCTGGTTCCCAGCTCGCGCTCAATCCACTGAGCTACACCAGCCAGGGCTATTGTGCCACATTTAAAGCACAGAAATGAGATAATGCATGCTTAAAAAATTGTTCTTGACTAAATGGTACATATAATTTGTACATGTACTTCTCTCACTTTAGTATCTCTGTGCTGGCTGTTCTCTCAAAAATGTTTCCTCAGGGTATCTGAATGGCTAACTTCTTTACTTGAAATATTTGTTCCTTTGTTGTCTTAAAGAGACTGCTAGCCATTTTATTTTTAAAAATGTAATTAAGTTCCCTTTCCTAAGTTTTCTCTAACATAGCCTGCTCTGTTCATTGTATCTATCACCAAACATTCTGCATAGTTTGCTTATGTATTATGTTTGTTGACTGTCACCCCTGGCTGGAATGTAAGCCTCATGAGTGCAGGGGTTTTTGCATATTTATTTTCTACTGACTATCTTTACCTCTAGAATTCAAACCAATAGAATTTAAGTGCCTAGAACATTACTTGGTAGATGATTCTCAATCAGTATTTGTTTATGAAATCGAACACCCTTGAATGCAGAGTGTAGTATCAATATAAAAGAACTATATGAAATGGTAATTCCCCAAGATACTTACAATCTGTGATCAGCATGCTACACCTGTGATTTTACTTCAGTTCTGTGATACTCTTGTGAAAGGGGAAGTTGGGTAGTAGTGGAATTCTGTGCTCACTTAGAACACTTCATAGCTATAGCATGCCTTTTGTTGTATATAATTTTGTATTACAAAGATATTTGCATTGGCACAACACCCCACAGCAAGAAGAAAATTTCTTATTCCCCATTGGATGCCAAGATACTGGTTGGAAAGTATAGTATGATATAATTTTAATCTTCATTTGGGAATTTCTAGACTGCATTAGAGTGCTGTTCACTGTTTCTGTTAAACAGTGTTCTAATGTAAGCTGGGGTTTAGTGACAGGTGGCATGCCTGAGACACATAAAGATTTTATGGGTAACAGATGTAGAGAAATGTAAAGCTTTCTCAGATATACTGTAGAAATATTTTCTTAAGAGATACAAAGAGAATTTATTCTGTAAGTCAATATCTAAAACAATTAAATTGTTATCTAATATAGCCCTTTCAAATTCTAATGGAGTCATTATGAACTAAATACAAACTGTTTATATTAGGCTAAAAATAAAGGTAAAGTAATTATTTGTTTGATTTATTTTATATTGCCTTGTGTAAGCAGGAATTACAAAATGATAAGGAGATATACAAATTATACATAATCTAATGGATATACACAAATCCAAGCTCATATGTACAAACAGATTCTGTTTTTATTATGCATTTTTGTTTGCCTTTCTATTTTGTAAACATCTATTTCCTTGGTAAAATGAATGCAGTTTTAAAAATTGTACAAACAGGGAAATGGATTGGAAATAGATTGGAAATAGAAATATTTAAAGTTGCTTTACTTTAGAATAAAGACATTTGTGACAAGAAATGTAAAACAATGTTTTGGTTATTTCTCCTTTCAAAATGGGTTAATAAAATTACAATTCTGGCACCAGTTTCCACTTGAAAAAATATTTTGCAGTGCATTGTATAGTTTTCTTAAAATATTTCAATAAAAATAAACAATAGTGAAATTGGTTGTGTTCCAATAGACATTATTTTAAAATTGTGTAAAGTAATGATAGCTAATTTTGTTAAGTAAGCAAATTCCACATGTGAAAGTAGGCAAGTTATTTTTTTTATTTTGATAGCTGTATATCATGGTTAATAATCTTGCAATGTACCATTGTGTCTGAAGATGTTTTCTTGTTATTCTATATCCAATTTATGATTATTTAGTCTGCAAATGCTTAAACTAAAATTTCTTTCTAGGTACTAGTTAATTGCTATTTTCAAAGCAAATGCTAAGTCTGCAAAGGCACTTCTTATTTTTTCTTTCATTCTTTTCTGGCAGTAAAACCTGATTGGTGATCATATTCTGAGTTTCTTTAGTATTCTTAGCATAACTATTGAAATCTATACTTCATATCATCTCATTGTAATGCCTGCATTTTATAATGACTGAATATGTCTAAGGTTTGGGGAGTGGAATATTTTTCATATGACAATACACAAAATGAGTACAAGTGCACCGGCTGCAAAAACCACAGACCATCCAATATTATGGCTGTTGAGGGTATGAAAGTTTCAGTTGCTTAAAGTAAGGCTTATATCTTTTTGATAACATATGGAAGTGGGACTACTGTAGACTTGAGACAAATGTTGAAAATATAATATTGTCATCAGTAGCCTTGTTTCAAATAAAGATGAAGAATGTACTTGTGCTGCATATAAACTAGAGTTTCAATGTACCTTTTCAAATATTTGGTTTTTATAGTTATTGTCACAAATACTAACTTCATTAGAAAAAGGATGAATAAATGATCATTCATAGGCTGATAATAAGTTCTGGATGTTTTAAGTTAAGCTCATATGGAGATTTATTAGGAAATTTTAAAGAACCATAATAGTATAGAAAATCATGTAAATTATATATAATAAATTTTGTAATACTTTTAAAATAATTTTATCTAGAGTATATTTAAAAATAAATGCACAGGTATAATAAAAACAAACTTAATTAATTTTTTATTGTTGTTTAAGTACAGTTGTCTCCATTTTACCACCACCACTCCCAGCAGCACTACCCATCCCCACCTACCACCCTTGATCCTACCCTCTTTGGCTTTCTCCATGTATCTTTTATACATGTTCCTTGGTGTTCCTATCCCATTTTGCCCCTGTTATCCCATCCCACCACCCCTCTGGTTACTGTCAGTTTGTTCTTAATTTCAATGCCTCTAGTTGTATTCTGCTAGCTAGTTAGTTTTGTTGATTAGGTTCCACTTATAGGTGAGATCATATGGTATTTGCCATTGCATGGCTTATTTCACTTAGCATAATGCTCTCCAGATCCATCCATGTAGTCTAGAAGCGTAGGGTAGAAGCTCCTTCTTTATTTCTGCTGGGTAGTATTCCAATGTGCAAATGCACCACAGTTTTTTATCACCTAATTTACTGATGGGCACTTAGGTTGCTTCCAACACTTGGCTATTGTAAATTGTACTGCAATGAACATCGAAGTGCATAAGTTCTTTTGAATTAATTTTTTAAGGATTTTTAAAGTATACTCCCAGCAGTAGAGATGCTGGGTCAAAAGGCAGTTCCATTTTTAGTTTTTCAAGGAAATTTCATACTGTTTTCCACAGTGACCTCACCAATCTGCATGCCCACCAACAGCAGTGTAGTAGGGTTCCCTTTTCTCCACAACCTCGCCAGCTCTAGTTGTTTGTTGATTTGTTTATGATGGCCATTCTGACTGGTGTGAAGAGGTATCTCATTCTGGTTTTATTTTTTTTAACATTTTTTTTTGTTATTCAAATATAGTTGTCTACAATTCCCCAACACCACTAGTGACCCCCCACCCTAGCCATCTCCACTTTCCACCCTTGATCCTACCCCCTTTGGTATATTTTTTATTTGATGCCCAATTCCTTTTTGATAAATATAAAATAAACAGTATAAATGTAAATGTGTGTGTTATTTAAAAATCCATTTGAAAAAATAATTTGAAAATAATTTTGAGAGAAAAATTGATGGAATGGAAAATTTTAAAGACACTCTAAATTGTATAAAACAATAACATGTACATGTCAAAAAATGAAACTTGACCCCCCAACATACACTATACACAAAAATAAACTCAAGATGGATAAAAGACTTAAATATAAGTCATGACAACCTAAAAGTTCTAGAGGAGAATGTAGGCAGGAAAATTTGAGATATCCCATGCAGCAATATTTTCACAAATGCATCCCCTTAGGCAAGGATATAAATGAAAGAATAAATAAATGAGACTACATTAAACTAAAAAAAATTATAGCTAATTATATTACTCAGTTATAACTTTGGTTGATATGTTTATATATGTGTATAAAATTATATATGTATATATAAATATATGGATGAGGAAAGTAGGTTTATAGTTGTTCATATGGATAATATATAATACAAGAATAAATAATAATACAAAAATAAACTACGTTTCATGTACTCACAACTGTAAAAAAAAATACTAAAACGTCTTCATGCCTGAAGAAAACATCAACAAAATGGAAAGTGAACCAATTGTATGGAAAAACATATTTTCCAATCATACCTTGGATAAGGGTTTCATCTTCAAAATATATAAAGTACTCGCACAACTCCACATCAGGAAGACAAACACCCCAAATAAAGAATGGGCAAAGGACCTGAACAGACACTTTTCCAGAGATGACATATGGAGGGTCCACAGACATTTGAAAAAATGCTCAACGTCATTAACCATCAAAGAGATGCAAATTAAAACCACAGTGAGATACCACTTCACACCAGTCAGAATGACCGTCATTAAAACAAGGAACAAGAAGTGCTAGCGAGGTTGTGGAGAAAAGGGAACCCTAGTACACTGTTGGTAAGAAGCAGACTGGTGCAGCCACTGTAGAAAACAGTATGGAATTTCCTCATAAAACTAAAAATGGAACTGTATTTCGATCCAGCAATCCCACTTCTGGGACTATACCCTAAGAATCATGAATCACCAATTCAAAAGAACCAATGCACCCCAATGTTCATAGCAGCACAATTTACAACAGCCAAGTGCTGGAAACAGCCTAAGTGCCCATCAGTAAATGAGTCAATAAAAAACTGCAGTACATTTACACGATGGAATACTATGCAGCAGAAAGAAAGAAGGGACACCTACCCTTCACAACAGCATGGATGGAACTGGAGAGCATTACGCTAAGTGAAATAAGCCAGGCAGTAAAAGATAAATACCATATGATCTCACCTATAAGTAGGACCTAATCAACAATATAAACAAATGAGCAAAATAGAATCAGAGACTTGGAAATAAAGAACAAACTGACAGTGATCAGAGAGCCAGGGAGAGGGAGATAACAGAGAAAGAAGGGGAAGGGGCAAGCAAAGGATGGTGAATAGAGGACTCATGGGCATGGACTATGGGGGGTTGACTTTGGTAGTGGTGGGGGACAGGTTAGGGGTGGGGGACAGGTTATGGGTGAGCAATGGGAAAAATGTGGGGCAACTGTAACTGAACTTGTGAGTAGAAAAATGAATCAATTTAAAAACATAACATTTCTAGATAATCTGACTATATAAAAAACTCCATATGCTTTTCCTTTTTATTATTGTCTTGATAATACAAGATTCTTGACATAACCATTCTATGAAATGGTTATGTGGTTTATGTCAGTTAATACAAAAGCTTTATGGCAAGAATTTTTACAAACATCTAATTACCTTTAGCAACACTAATAAATCAAAACATTTAACAAATAGGAATTTAAAAATTAGATCCCAAAGGCAGAAGTGTAACTTTTTAAATTATTGTTGACATCTAAACTGACCATTCATTGCCTTTTCTTTTTATTATTCTTTATTCCTTTCCTTGTACCTTCATTAATTGGCTTATTTTTCTTTCCCATGTTTCTCTTTTTTCTTTTAAGGTCTCCCTCTCCTTTCCTCTACTTTGTCCATACTTTTCCAGATGTTTAAGGCATGCTCCCTAATGCCATTAAAAATGATGTTCTTGTACATTTCCTTTTGTATGTTTCTTTTCACCTTTTCTCTCCTTTTTTATTTTCTCTATTCATGGTACTAGTTCTCCATCTCTCTTATTCTACTCCACAAGGAGCTCTAATAACTCAAACTTATTTGGAAATTCCTGACATATCTGTTTGGTAGCTTCATATCAGCTGTTTCTGGTTCCTCTTGTAAAGCCTGGTCTTATGGAAATAATACTGGCAAGAATTCGAAAGACTCAGAGTTTGAGTTCAATTCTGGCCCCATCTTTCTTTTCTATAAAATTAAATCAAAATAGACCAGACAATTCCTTACAGCTCTAAAATTCTATGAAGTATGCTTATATGTGTGGAGCCGTGAAGGCTGACATTTTTACCTTTGGAAGAGAGAGGGATTTTTGCAATGTCACATTATGTGACAGCACTGTAATCTGCAGCAGTCAGAGAACATTCCAAGAATAAGCTATAGGAATCCAACACCTTGACTCTGTTTTTCCTGGAAGCTGGATGGGTCAAACAGGCTCATGATAGGGCCAGAATTTTGTAGCAATATAAGGACCCAACTCTATGTTACAGCCAGAATTTTAAAATTCTAATTGTGAACAATATCTTAAGATTCATTGATACAGATCATACAGGGTGGATATAGAATTCTAGAGAGACTAATTTCCTCCTGTCTAAATAATGCATTTTACCATGTAGAGGCAGCTTCAGACATTGTTCCAACAATGCTTGTGGCTTTATTGTTTTTTATACAGTGGTACCTCAGTACTTGTTGTTTATTAGTTCTGAAACTCGTGATGAGTGCCAAAAACTATGAGTACCAAGTGATGAAGAATTTTTCTCTTGTGGAGCGGCACTGTGACTCGTACAAGTTCTAGCAAGTATGACAAGTCCTAAGCAAGCGCTCAGTATTGAAACTGTTTTTTTTTTTTCATCTTCCAAATGCAATGAGTACATGGTTTGATGAGTTCTAAAGCCGATGAGTACTGAGGTATGACTGTATTTCTTGAAAGCACCTCAGGCTAACTGTAGACCTCAGATACAACTCAGAGATATTTGGAATAAATGGTAATTGACTTAAAAACCAAAGCACTGCACTAAAATCTCTTCTAATGTATGAAAGTTTATTTTCGATAGTAGGAATGAATAGCTTAGATAATAAAATGTAAAGGATAAAGCATTGATTATATTATGAAATAGGAACTATTAGGATTTTAGTGATAAGGATGATGAGGCTTAGAGCAGCTGAATGAGGAACTAGTGAATGGTGGAACAGGAAACCAGCCCACTTTCTTAATTTTATGTTATCTTTCCAGTATATTTCAAGTGTATGATATTTAAAATGTAGAACTATTCCTAAGTTTCTATTATTTGAAGGAAAACAAAATTTTACTTAATATTCATTTTGATTATTTCATTTACTTTACAAAGATATACATCTTATTTTTTTGCCTTAGATCCTTACTCATGTACTAGTGAACATGTTTTATAGTCAATTAAATATGAAAATAGAAGTAATAATTTATGGATATGCATAGTGGTATGAACAGAGTTTATTAATTAAGTCAATTAGTGTCTAAAATCCTAGGTTAATCTGATTTGTTACAGTTACAATGTTTCCAAATCATAAAATAATTGCATAATTATGAATTACACATTGATTAAAGTGATTGCAAAGATAACCATAGTTGGACTTATGGGGTATCTCTTGAGGAAATTCTATGGAGCAGAATCTCCCTCTCCTATATAGAGAAAAGACCTTAAAATACCAGTAAGGATCTACGTATTACTATATATCAAGAAAAAAAAATTCCTGTCTATAAATTAGACATACATAAATATATCCTGTATGGACAAAAGAATAATGATCACCACCATTTAAAATTGATGCATTATATATGTTTTAGTACCTTGTTGCAAGTGCTAGTTTTAATACTCTCATTGAACATTCTCCTTGTATGAATCTGTCTATGCCTCATTTAATGGCACAAGTTACTACTAATGCCATTCAGAATGAAGCTGGCCATGATCACTTGATTAAGCCTCCTCATGAGAGTTTCAGCTACTGTTTCAGGAGTCCTTCAATGTATAGTTGCCTCTAATTCCAGAGACCAAGGGTAATTTAAAAAGTTTAAAAATTACATTATTTTAACAGCTTTATTGAGAGATAACTGACATAAACTGTATATTTAAACTGTACAAATTGATGTCTTGATATACATATATAATCTGTAAAAACATCATCATAATCAAGATAATGAACACATCCGACAACTTCAAACTTTCTTTCTGCCCCTTTATGTTCCCTCTGACCCTCACATCCCTGCCTCTGCCCCTTTTGCAGTCAACCTCTGGTTTGCTTTATGTCACTATAAATTAATTTGGAATTTTTTTAGAATTTTAAATAAATGGGAATACATCTAATATATTCTTTTTGTCTGCCCTTTTCACTCATGTTATTTTGATGTCCATCGATGTGTTTATGAACAGTACATTTTTCTCATTGCTAAATAATAGTCCACTGCATGCATTACACAATATATTATTTTACTTTTTAATGGGCTGTTTCCAAGTTTTGACTCTTAAGCATCAAGCTGCAATTGAACATTCATGTACAATTCTTTATGTGGATATATTCATTTCTCCTGAGTAAATACCTATAAGTGGAATTGCTAGGTAAGATTGTAGGTGTATATTTAACTTCTTAAGAAAATGCTAAAACTGCTAAACTGTTTTCCAAAGTGGTTGTAAAATTATACATTCCTATCAGCATTGGATGAGAATTCCCATTGCTGCTATCCTTGCTAAAATTTGGTATGGTTTTAAATACACATCATTTAAATAGGTGTGTAGTGATAGCTCACCATGATTTAAGTTTGCATTTTCTGAGTGATTAATGCTATTGAGCATCTTTTCATATGCTTATTTCCCCCTCTGTTTCTTTTTTGGTGCACTGTTTACTCAAATATCTTGCCCATTTTTTAAAGAATTTATGGAAAACAACAAGGACTCTTCTTGAACTGAAAGATCAGTTTCTTGTCTAAAGAGCTGAAATGGGTTGTCCTGTCACAACTTATTTAACTGTGTTGAAAATACTCATAAAATTATTCCCATGCTTCTTTATATGGCATTTGAAGCCAGGGCCATGTCTGCTGTAATGATATTAGATCAATACAATAAACTTGGTTATTTGTAAATATAAAAATAAACTATTAGAATAAAAGGTGACTTACACCATTGTTATTTTCAAGAAATATATGAAAAACTAATGGTATATTTGTTGTTGGTGCATTATACCAATTGCAAACAGTAGCTTTATTATGTATATTTTGAATGTGAATAACTGACAATAATATTTTTAAAAGAACAAGAAAGTTATATGTTTATAGTAACTAGTAGTCTTTGAATAGGGTTTTAAAGGTGTATTGAAAATATCAGTGTTTGATAATGAAATCCAAATGAAATTATAACAATCCAAACTTAATTACTTTTATTTTCTTAAGTGTTATCAAATATATTTTGCTTTAAATATATTTTTACTTTAAGGTTTTTCAAATATATACTCTCTATCATTTAAGTATCATATAAAGTAATAATTGGTTTCTTCAAATGTTATAAAATGTAAAACTTGGCTCATTAAGACAGAAATTATGTTTTATATTATTATAATATAGGTAATAAATGTTAATGGCACAAGTGGAAGATTTCTGTATGACTGTTTTAAATAAATATTATTCACTGTTATAGAGGTGCTTGAAATGAATGTCATAATCAGGTGTATCAAATAACAATATGGCAATAAAAAAACTTTTTTTTAAGTTGTTCAAGGTGTTTCTTTGGAGCATTGTGTTATTCTAATGTCCAAAGTAAGAAGACCTTGTACAATATGCACTGCTTAGATGTTAGATGTTATTTCCATGTATAAATTGGGTAAAATTTCAAGTACACTGAATTACAAGATTAAAAGGGACATATTTGCAGTTCTTTGGGTCCCAAGATTTTAATACATTTCCTGCTTCAGCCTTGTTTTAGAATTCAACGTTGTGATTAATCCAGAAGACAGCATCAATACTATAGAACAATAATTAATTTGTTAGAACTGCCATAACAAACTACCACAGAATGAGTGGCGTAAGCAACAGAATTTACTTTCTCAAAGTTCTGGAGGCTAGAAGTCCAAGAGTAAGGTGTTGGCTGAGTGGTTCCATCTGAGAGCCAGGAGGGAAAGATTTCTTCCAGGCCTCTCATCTTGCGTTGAGATGACTGTCTTTCCTGACTTCGCACTGTGTTTCCCTATGCACATTTTTGTGTCCAAATTTCCTCTTCTTATAAGGACACAGTCATACCGGATCAGGGTCCACCCTTATGACCTTGTTCTAACCACCTCTGTAAAGATCTTCTCCAAATACAGTCACATTCTGAGGTACTTCTACATAAGAAAATTTTAGGGGTACACAATTCAACACATAACAAGTGTCCTTTGTTCTAATAGTTCTAAATTGCTACATTCTTCTCAACAGATTTTATACCTGAAGTTACGAGGAATAATACGTTGTAACTAAGAAACTACATTCCTGAATCCTTTAACCTATTGGGAAAGAAGAGATTTTGTTACTCTAGCTGTAATGACATTAGGCTTTGGAGAAGTAATAATCTGTGCCACATGGACCTGGACTTACTTGAAATGCTACATTCCAGCTTTTCACCAGCTGTCCATAAGATAGTCCTTTAGCTCTTCCCTGCCCCACCACTCCCCCCACCAAAAAAAAAGGAAAGGAAAATAAAGACCTTATTTTTTCCTGGCGTGATAGAAATCTGGTGCTTTCTTTGCCAAAGACAGGCTTTTCTTGTCAAGACTGCTATCCGAAGCATTATTTCTTTACTCATTATAGATCTTCTCTTCCAGGGATCCAAATCCCTCAGATATCCCCTTTTCTGTTCCCATTTGTTAATCTGTAGGTAGTTTTGTTGTTTTTGTTTGTTTGTTTGTTTGTTTGTTTTTTCCAGAAACTCTATCCATCACAGAGTTTGGAAGCAGGTTTAATGTTATCCTAGGTTCCTAAGCCATCTCACTTTTTTTTTCCATTTTTAATTTTATTTTTAGTTATTTTTTTAAAAGTTTCAATTACAGTTTACGTCCAGTCTTATTTTGTATTAGTTTCAGGTGTATAGCATATTGGTTAGACAATCGTATACTTTACAAGGTCTTCTCCATGATATTTCCAGTATCCAAGTGGCAACATACATAGTTGTTACAGTATTATTGGTTATATTTTCTATACTGTGCTTATATCCCCATGACTGATTTGTAACTACCAATTTGTTTTAAACCATCATTCAATGGAAGGTGATATTTACACACACCCAAACATAATTGTAAACATACTAACAATAATGCCATCCCCTTTTTTCCATATTGAAATTTACATGAGAATGGCGTTATTAAATGAAACAACATTCAATTCATTCTAGTTTGTCTTAAATGTCATATGAAAGTTTAAGACTATACTTTCAGTGATCATTTCTATAGTTAATTGCTTTGACACTTTCTTTAGGAACACTTTACTCCCAATAGATTTCACAAGTGATCAGATACTTCTGAAACTTCCTTTTAAAAAGAAAGTTTCTGTTATAAAACTCACTCCTCCTCTAAGGCTTAGGTCATTTTGCCAAATCTAAAATCCAGTATTCTACTTTCTAGTCATTACTGTAGCTACTAATTTTTTTTTTACTTCCATGAATTTCTCTGAGCCCTTCTCCCTTTTTTTAATTAAATTTATTGGGGTGGCATTGGTTAATAAGATTTCAAATGTTCTGACACATCTGTATATTGCATTTTGTGTCCAACACCCCAAGTCAAATCATCTTCCATTTCTATATATTTGATCCCCTTTATGCCCCCCCAATCCCTCCTTACTGGTAACCACAATGCTGCTGTCTACATCTGTGAGTTTTGTTTTTCTTGTTGTTCATTTGTTGCTTTCAGTTTTATATCACACCTATGAGTGAAATCATACATTTCTTAACTTTTTATTTTTTCTTTTTTTCTTCTTTTTTTAAACTGTCGTTCAAGTACAGTTGTCTCTATTTTCTCTCCACCACTTCACCCCCATCCCCAGCCATCCCCACTTCCCACCCTTGATCGTAATCTCCTTTGATTTTGTCCATGTGTCCTTTATAGATGTTCCTGAAAACCTGTCACCCTTTTCCCTCCATTATCCCCTCCCACCTCCCCTCTGGTTACTGTCAGTTTGTTTTTAACTTAATGTCTCTAGTTATATCTTGCTTGCTTGTTTGTTTTGTTGATTAGGTTCCACTTATAGTGAGATCTTACGGAACTGGAGAGCATTATGTTAACTCATGATATTCTCAAGGTGCATCCATTGCCCTTGTCCTATTCAAAATAACTTTGACTCCTATTCTAATTCATCCTTTCTCTACACCAGCTTGGCAAAATGCCAGTGCTGGTGAAGCGGCTCCCCTCTGTCAAGCCTGTGCTTCTTTTCTCTCCCTTACTCTGACTGTCAAAAGGAATAAATAGGTTTAAATCTCTTCCACCTTAAAAATAAAGGCCTCTCTGGTCCTGTAGATGACATCCCATTTCTCCCTTATTTCCTTCAAATCCAAGTTTCTAGATGACATGTTTCTTTCACTCCATCCTCTATATCATATAATTTTGTTAAAGAAGTTAATAGTACCTGTGAAGTCCTGCTCAGTTGTTTATAATCCATTCAAAATTCTTAAATGATATAAATATGGAAAGCATACAAATTACATTTCTAGTAGTTCTTTTAAAATATAAGATATTTTAAAAGGATATATTGTAGTGAAAGATGTATAATCAAAGCTCTTTGATATATACATTTAATTACAATAAAATTATTTTCATATGTGTAAATAAGTGAGTATTGCTATTGCTTTTCCTAGAATTGTTTGCAATCCTAAATTTTTCTCTTTGGGGGAAATAAGTCATCCATTTATAATTATTTTATAATGTATGACAGTATCTGGAACCAATATTTTAACTTTTTTTCTCTGTGTTTTAGAGTATTACACTGGTGAAAATAATACTGGTTTGTCATTAGAAGAAGCTCCCCTCCCCTTCTAGGATTTAGGGAAATAAAAATAATGTTCACTCCTTTAAGAACATGCCAAGCAACTGGAGAACTGAGCATCTAGACTGACCTGTCAGGGTCAACTCTGTGGAGTCAGTAACTATCAGCTTAGTTTGTCCTTCATAGGTAATTCAAGTCTGGAATGAGATCAAATTTGACTCTGCCTTTGATTTACCTTTGATTTACCCATGGGGAGGCTGGAGCTACTTTTGGTTTTTTGGCTTGGGGAATGTTCTATAAAGATACCACAATATTCACTAACCACATGTATAGTGTTTACCTTTGTCCTGTAGGAACAGGAAAAATAAAAGAATTCATTTTTAAATAGTATACTTATTTCATAAATCATGTACAATCATTTCTGTAAAGATTTTTCCTATTTTTGTATGTCTAAGATAAGATTCTTATGGAATGTAATGAAGACTGCATTTTGGATCTGTATTTCAGTTTACTGAAACATGTCAGTTTATCCTTATCAGTGACAAATCATTTATGTTGGTTTAAAAATCACTAACCACCTATCTTGTATATCGATTTAGACTTTGCATGTCTGAGTGAAGCAAATGTTATTCCCTATTGAAGAGGATGGCCAGGGCTAGTTGTGGAAAGGGTGATTAGTACTGCTTAACACCTACAGGAAAGGTGCATCCGTACCCTAAAAACATGCCCTTTTATGCTCTATTCTCCTGCTGTCCTGGATTCCCAGCTTCTCTGATTTAGCTATTACTTTTTCAGCATGGATAATCATTTTGGTTACATTTTGGAATTTCATATGCCAGAATCTTAAAGTGAGATTTAACTCCATTTTCCATAGCGGCTACACCAATTTACATTTCCACCAACAGTGCACAAGGGCTCCCTTTTCTTCATATCCTTGCCAACATATCCTTGCCAACATTTTTTATTTCTTATCTTTTTGATAATGGCCATTCTAATTGTCATGTACCTGTTGTGTCTCTTCTTTGGAAAAATGTCTACTCAGTTCCTCTGCTCATTTTTAATTGAATTTTTTTTTGTTTCTATTTTGTATGGTTTATTTTTTGCTGTTGAATTGTGTGAGTTATTTATACAGTATATATTTGGATATTTAACCCTTCTCAGGTATATGATTTGCAATATTATCTTCCATTCAGTTGATGGTTTCCTTTGCTATGCAAAAGACTTTTTAGTTTGATGTAGTGCCAACTGTTTGCTTTTCTTTCTTTTGCTTTTAGTGTCAGATTAAAATAATCATCACCAAGACCTATGTTGGAGAGGTTACCCTCCATGTTGTTTCTTTCTAGGAGTTTTTTGGTTTTAGGTCTTAACTTTAAATTTTTCAACTATTTTGAGATAATTTTTTATCATGGTGTAACATAGTAGTCCAATTTTATTTTTTTGCATGTAGCAGTCCAATTTTTCTAACTTCTATTGAAGAGACTGTCTCTGTCCCACTATATATCCTGGGCTCCTTTGTAGTAAAGTTATTAACCACACATTGTACGTTTGTTTCTGGATTCACTAGTCTGTTCCAGTGATTTATGTATATATCCGTTTTTATACAAGTACCATATTGTTTTTGATTACTGAAGCTTTGCAATTTAAGTTCAAAATTATAGCTTATGATTGCCTCTAATTTTGTTCTTTTTGAAGATTGCTTTGGCTATTTGGGGTCTCTTCTGCTTCCACAAAATTTCAGGGTTGTTTGTTGTATTTCAATGAAAAATATCATAGAGATTTTGATAGGGATCACATTGAATATGTATATTGCTTTGGGTCGTATGGATATTTTAACAATATTAGTTTTTCCAATCCATGAGTGCAAAATGTCTTTTCATTTATTTATGTCCTCTTCATTTTCTTTCACTAATGTATTATAATTTTCAGTATAACAGTCTTTTAACTTTGGGTTAAATTTATTCCTAGGTTTATTTATTGTTGATGTAATTATAAATGGAATTTTTTAAAATTTTTCTTTATTATAGTTTATTATTAATGTAAAGGAACATAGCAGATTTTGAGTATCAATTTTGTATTATGCAACTAGACTGAATTTGCTTATTAATCTTTTTTGCATTTAATTGTTTATATAATTTTATTGTTGTTCAAGCAGTTTTATGCCTTTCCCCCCAACCTCTCTCCCCCACCCCAGTCATCCCCTCCTCCCTACCCTGATTCCACCTCCCCTTGGTTTTGTCCATGCATAGTTGTTCCTGAAAACCCTTCACCCTTTCCCCCCCATTATTCCCTCCCATCTCTCTTCTGGTTACTGTACATTTGTTCTTAATTTCAAAGTCTCTGGTTATATTTTGTTTGTTTTTTTCTTTTGTTGATTAGGTTCCACTTAAAGGTCAGATCATATGATATTTGTCCCTCAGAACCTGTCTTATTTCACTTAGCATAATACTCTTCAGTTCCATCCATGTTGTCACAAAGGGTAGGAGCCCCTTCTTTCTTTCTGCTGCATAGTTTTCCATTGTGTAAATGTACCATGGTATATTGATCCATTCATTTACTGATGAGCACTTAGGTTGCTTCCAGCACTTGGCTATTGTAAATTGTGCTGCTGTGAAAATTGCAGTTCCTAGGTTCTTTTAGATTGGTGTTTCAGGGTTCCTAGGATATAATCCTAGCAGTGGAATTCCCAGGTCAAAAGGCAGTTCCATTTTTAGTTTGCAGGGGGAATTCCATATTGTTTTCCATAGTGGCTGCACAAGTCTGTAGTCCCGCCAACAGTACACTAGGGTTCCTTTTATACACAACCTCTCCAACACTTGTGGTTTGTTTCTTTGCTTATGATCACCATTCTCACCGGTGTGAAGTAGTATCTCATTCTGGTTTTAATTTGCATTTCTCTAATGGCTAGTGATGCTGAGCATGATTTCACATGTCTCTGGACCCTCTATATGTGCTCCTTGGAGAAGTACTTGTTCAAGTCCTTTGCCCATTTTTTAATTGGTTTGTTTGTCTTCCTAGAGTGGATTTGTGTGAGTTCTTTATATATTTTGGAGATCAAACCCTTGTCTGAGGTATCATTGGCAAATATGTTTTCCCATACAATTGGTTTTCTTTCCATTTCGTTGAAGACTTCTTTCACCATGCAGAAGCTTTTCAGTGTGATGTAGTCCCATTTGTTTATTCTTTCCTATATGCCCCTTGCTCTAGGGGATATATCAGTGAAAATATTGTTGTGTGGAATATCTGAGATTTACCTGCCTATGAACATAGTCCTGTTCATAGTCCTGTAGGACTTTTATGGTTTCACAACTTACAATTTAAGTATTTTATCCACCTTGAATTTATTTTTGTGTGTGGTGTAAGTTGGTGATCAAGTTTCATTTTTTACATGTAGCTATCCAGCTTTCCCAACACCATTTATTTTTGTTTGTTTTTCATGTCTAATTTTTATTCTGAAATGTAAAGTTCTTCTGAATTAAAATACAATTGACATACAATATTGTATTAGTTTCAGGTGTAGAACATAGTGAGATTTAACATTTGTATACCTTACGGAGTGATCACCACAAAAAGTCCACTATCCATCTGTTACCATATGAAGTTATTGTGATATTTATATTACTGTTCCTTATGTTGTACTTTACATCCCTTGTATTTACAAGTTTGTACCTCCTAATCCCCTTGGCCTTTTTGATGAAACCCCTACTACGCAACCCTCTGGCAGTTATCAGTTTTTCTATATCTATGAGTCAGTTTGTCCTGTTTGTTCATTTTAGTTTTTTAGATTCCACCCCTAAGTGAAATGATACAGTATTTTTCTTTCTCTGACTTAATATCACTTAACATTATACCTTCTAGGTTTATCCATGTTGCAAATGTCAAGATCCATTTCTTTTATGGCTGTGTAACATCCCAGTGCATTGTGTGCATGTGCACACACACATCCACTTCTTTATCCATTCATCTAGTCATGCATGCCTGGGTTGCTTCAATAACTTGGCTATTGTAAATAATGCTGCAGTGAACTGAGGTGCATATATCTTTTTTAATTGTTTCACTTCTGGGGGCTTCTCTGAAGAAAACAATTGCTGGGTCCTTCTTTGTCGCTTGTTATATAGCCTTTGATTTAAAGTATTTTTGTCTGATATAAGTATTGCTATCCCAGCTTCTCTGTTTTATTCATTTCCATTTACATGAAATATGTTTTCTATTTATTTATTTCCAGTCTCTGTGTGTCTTTCAATCTGAAGTCTCATGCAGGCAGTGTATGTAGGGGTCCTTTTTTTTTTTTAACCAGTCATCCTGTTTTTGCAATGGAGCACTTAGTCAACTTCAATTGAAGTAATTATTGATAGGTATGTGCTTATTGCCATTTTAATAGTTTTCATACTACATTTATAAGTGGTTGATCTACTATCCTTACTATATGTTTGCCTTTACCAGTACATATTTTTTCATTTTATTTCTAGCTTTGGCCTTGTCCACTTAAAGAATTCCCTTTAACATTTCTTGTAATGCTGATTTAGTGGTGATGAACTTCTTTAACTGTTGCTTGTCTGAGAAAATCTTGATCTTTCCTTCAATTCTGAATGATAACCTTGCTGGGTAGAGTATTCTTGGTTGTAGGTTTTTTCCTTTCATCATGTTGAGTATACCATGCCACTTCATTCTGGCTGCAAAGTTTCTGTTGAAAAGTCAGCCAACAGTCTTATAGGAATACCCTTGTATGTAACTAGTTGTGTTTCTCTTGCTGCTTTTAAGATTCTCTCTTTATCTTTAACTTTCAAAAACTTAATTATAATGTGTCTTGGCGTGGGTCTCTTCGGGTTCATCTTGTTTGGGACTCTCTCTGCTTCCTGGACTTGAATGTCTGTTTCCTTTGCTGAGTTAGGAAAGTTTTCAGCCATTATTTCTTCAAATAGGTTTTCTGTTCCTTTCTTTCTCTCTTCTCCTTTTGGGACCCCTATCATTCTAATGTTAGTATGATTCATGTTGTCCCATAGGTCCCTTATGCTATGTTCATTCTTTTTAATTCTTTTTTCTTTTTGATCTTCCGGTTGGGTGAATTCTACTATCCTGTTTTCCTGATTGCTGATCCATTCTTCTGTTTCATAAGATTTGCTGTTGATTCCCTGCAGTGATTTTTTTTCATTTTAACTGTTATGTTCTTCAGTTCTGTTATGTCCTTTCTTAGAATTTTTAGGTCTTTGTTCAAGTTGTTGAAGTTCTGACTTAGTGTTTTCATTTGTCTGCACAGTAGAATGAGCATCTTTAAGACTGTTATTTTGAACTCTTCATCTAGTAGACAGCTGACTTTAGTTTCATGTAGTTCTTTTTCTGGGGTTTTATCCTGGTTTTTTTTTTTTTTTTTTGGAACATATTCTTTTCTATCTTCATTTTGCCTGTTTGTATCTATGTATTGTATTAAGTAGGTAAGCTAAATCTCTTGGTCTTGAAAAAGTGGCCTTATTTTCCTGTGGGGCTCTTATTTCTATGTCCCTCTTGTCACCAGAGCCAGGTGGTCTAGAGGAGGACTAGAATAGCTTCCCGTTGTGGCTAGGCCACAAATTCTGTGGACATACTAGCAGGCAAGGCTGGTATCTGGCCTGCTGGCTCTGAGGCCTGGCCACAACTGTTGAAGACTCACTGGAATGCAGGACAAGGCGTTGATGTAGCTGGCTGCAAAGCCCACTCCTGCTGTTGCAGACACACTGCTGTGTGCTGTGTGCTGGTGCTGAGTGATGCCACCCACTTGGTGTGGTAGGGCAGGAGGTGCTTTGGAGGGGTGCTACTGTGAGTAGGTCCTCAGGAAAATGCCAGGGTGGAGTGAAGAGTGTCAGCAAGGTTAATGGACAGTGTCAGACCAGCCAGGCTCAAGGAAAGGGAGGAATGGTATTCACCAGCACCTCTGGCACAAACAAGTTCCAACAGATCCCTGTCCCTCCAGGACAAACCCTAAAATTAGTCAATGTATCACCTTCACATATGACCTAGATACTTTTCAAACTTCTTCCTTTTTGTCAGAGTGCAACATGGATTTTCTACAACCCTTTGGCTCTCCCAGATGTAAGCCCTGCTGTTTTTCAAAGACAGATGTTGTGAGGGCTCCACTTCCTAGTTCAGGTCAACCAGTTTAGGGTCAGACCCTTCTCTCTTCAGGGATGACTTCCAAGGTTGTGATAACCCTTCTACTCTTGAGTCACTGCATGAGGAATAAAGAGTAGGGTAGGTGCTGACTAGGCTTAGTCTCTACCCCCCATACCCATTTCAATGTGGCTTTTACTTTATATCTGTAGTTGTAGAAAATCTTTCTGCTAGTCTGCAGGTGGTCTCAGAGATAGTTGTTCTATATGTAGTTGCAGATTTGGTGGCACTGAGAGGAGGTGAACTCAGAATCTTCCTGCTCCACCATCATGAAATTGAGCCAGGGACCTTGCTCTTGAATGCCAATTAGTTTGTCTGTGAAAACTTGTTCCCTATGATTGGTGCACTGCCCCTGCAAGATACATCTCAACACCATTTGTTGAAGAAGATATTTTTACTCCATTTTATGCTGCCACCCCCTTTGTCAAATATTAATTGATCATAGAGATTTGGATTTATTTCTGGGCTCTCTATTCTGTTCCATTGGTCCATGTGTCTGTTCTTATGCCAGTACCAGGCTGTTTTGATTGCAGTGGCCTTGTAATACAGTTTGATATCAGGTATTGTGATCCCTTCTGCTTTGTTCTCCTTTCTCAAAATTGCTGCAGTTATTTGGGGTTATTTATGGTTCCATATAAATTTTTGATGTTTTTGTTCTATATCTGTGAAATATGCCATTGGTACTTTAATAGGTATTGCATTGAACCTATAAATTGCTTTGGGTAGTATGGCCATTTCAATGGTATTAATTCTTCCAATTAAGGAACACGGTATATGCTTCCATTTGTTTGAATCTTCCTTAATTTTTTTCTTCAGTGTTGTGTAGTTCTCTACATACAGGTCTTTAACCTCTTGGTTAGGTTTATTCCTAGATATTTTATTTTTCTTGTTGCTATATCTAATAGGATTTTTTTTCCTGATTTATGCTTTTGATATCTCATTGTTGGTATACAAAAATGCCTTTTATTTCTGAATATTGACTTTATATCCCGCTGTTCTGCCAAATTCATTTACTAGGTCAAGAAGTTTTTTGGTGGAGTCTATAGGATTTTCTATGTATACTATCATGTCCTCTGCAAACAAGGACACTGTTTCCTCCTTTCCAATTTGGATGCCTTTTATTTCTTTTTCTTGTCTGATTGCTGTGGCTAGGACTTCCAATACTATGTTGAATAGAAGTGGTGAAAGTAGACAACCCTGTCTTGTTCCTGATCTTAGTGGGAAAGTTTTTAGTTTTGCCCATTGAGTATGATGTTAGCTGTGGGTCTCTTATATATGGCCTTTATTATGTTGAGGAATGCTCCCTCTATTCCCACTTTGCTGAGTGTTTTTATCATATATGGGTGCTGTACCTTATCAAATGCTTTTTCCTCATCTATTGATATGATCATGTGATTTTTGTCTTTGCTTTTGTTTATGTGATGTATTATGTTTGTTGATCAGTGAGTATTGTACCATCCTTGCATCCCTAGGATGAATTCCACTTGGTCATGGTGAATGATATTGTTAATGTATTGCTGGATATGGTTTTCCAATATTTTGTTAAGGATTTTAGCATCTATGTTCATCATCGATATTGGCCTGAAGTTTTCTTTCTTTTTTGTGTCTTTGTCTGGTTTTGGGATTAGGATGATGCTGGATTCATAAAAAGAGTTTGGGAGTCTTCCATCTTCTTGAATTTTTTGGAATAATCTGTGGTGGATGGGGGTTAGCTCTCCCTTAAATGCTTTGTAAATTTCTCTTGTGAAACTGTCATGTCCAGTGCTTTTGTGTGTCCAAAGCTTTTTGATTACTGTTTCAATTTCATCAACAGTTACTGGTCTGTTCAGGCTTTCTGCTTCTTCTTTATTGAGTTTTGGAAGATTATATTTTTCTAGAAATGTGTCCGTTTCACCTAGGTTTTCAAATTTCTTGGCATATAGTTCTTCATAGTAATTTCTTACAATCCTTTGTATTTCTGTGGTATCAGCTGTAATCTCTTCTCTTTCATTTCCGATTGTGTTTATTTCGGTCCTCTCTCTCAAAGCGAGTCAAATTGAGCAGTGGGGGATTGCATTCCAACTTTAGTGACACCAACATTAGTTGAGTTCTGATAATCCACTACCATCGGACCAGCCTGTTTATTAGTTGTAACAGTATTTGATGTAGTGTTTAGAGTTTTCCATATATAACATCAAGTAAGTTATATACAAATTATGACAGATTTACATCTTCATTTTCAACTTGGATGTCTTTTATTTATGTCTCTTGCCTAACTGTTCTGGCTAGGATCAATGATGTTGTGAATAATATAGGGGACCTGATGATTAAATTTAAGGTAGATAGAAGAGTGGGAGGTATGGGTAATATTACCCTTATTCAAATAGGTCTCAATGAGATAATAGACCATAACAAAGTAAAATTTAATGGAGAGTCATCCATTTTTTCTTCTATAATGTGTTTTGGTGTTCACTTATTAAGCACTTTTTATATGTAAAGCATTTGGCTTGCTGCTAAAGTGGGAACGGTGAATAATTCATGTCCCTGTTTGTAGTATAGAAGACATGTTCACAAATAACTGCAATTAAATATAAACACTGTTATACTATTTATAAGCATTCATAAGTTGTTATGTAAGTTCAGATTGTGAACAAATAGTGGGTTGAGGAGAAACTATTAGATATAAGTTTTGGGATGATTTACAAAATAATAGACATGTTGAGTTTATGTTGAGGGGGAAAATGTGCCAGGGGCATAATTGAGTGCCTTGAAATGTAAATGCATTAATATTATGATGTTTAAACAAAGTAAGTATACATTATTGTTTCTGATTCTGAGCTCACCTTTCAAAAGAATATGATTAAAAATGAAGGAAGATAAATGCAGGATATAGATTCAAGAGGTAATGGCAACCAAGTTAATTCTCTTTAGTATTAATGAGGAGAAAGCCTAACAGTTGAGTAAATTATGGCAGTCCAATTTTTTTCATAAATTATAATACTTTTTGTTTTTATTCTTACTGATTTTTTAAAAGATTGTATTTCTTTTTAGAGAGAGTGGAATGGAAGGAGAAAGAGAGGGAGAGGAACATCATTGTGTGGTTGCTTCTCATGCGCCCCCTATTGGGGACCTGGCTTGCAACCCAGCCATGTGCCCTGAGTGGGATTCAAACTGGTGACCCTTTGGTTTGCAGACCTGTGCTCAATTCACTGAGCCACACCAGCCAGGCTTACTGATCTTTTTAAAAGTGATATGATACATTTAAAATGTTATAATATTATCATAGGACATCCTCTAGGTTAGAAGTTGCCTTTTTTCATATCCCTTTGCTATTGATGATATAGTCATATGTGTACTCTTCTGGATATATTGTTTCTTTTGTTTCTCTTCTGGATATATTGTAAGTTTTTGCTAATATTTCTGGTTTGGCAAAGTATACATTTATTTTAATCATTGTCCAGTTACCTCACTTGGCTATCCATATTGTTATGAAGAAAAAATTGGTCATGGGTTTCATCCCAGTGCAGGCCAGCAAACTTCTTTTTGTTAGTGGCAAACACTTTACCTTAATCAGCTGGCTGGCAATGTATACAATTGGTGACAAGGAGAACCAGGCGAGACTCTGTAGATGGATTGGTACAAATTCATCACCATAGCTAGGAAACTAATCCTGAGCAGCTCTAATGGAAAATACATGGTTGTTTATACTTAGAATTGTAGATATATAGTTTTTCATTACTCTTACAGAAAATATGTTCTGTAAATACCTTCCTGCCCTGGCTGGTGTAGCTCAGTGGATTGAGCATGGGCTGTGAACCAAAGTGTCGCAGGTTCAATTCCCAGTCAGAGCACATGCCTGGGTTGCAGGCCAGGACCCCAGTGGGGACCACGTAAGAGGCAACCACACATTGATGTTTCTCTCCCTCTCTTTCTCCCTTCCTCCCTTCTGTCTAAAAATAAATAAATTCTTAAAAAAATACCTTCCTGCTTTAAAATTTATTGGATTAAAATTTCATAACTATATTTTGAAATATTTTTTATTTTGTTTTCATGTTATCTAGTTCTTTTATAATTTCATTTATTTTAGGACATTTTGGATTTGAAGCAGTCTTTTTATTTTTATTTTTAAGACCATGGGCAAAAATCACATGAACATTAATGATTTTGATGAAAATAAATCAGTCAGTACTAATATTAATTGTGAGAAAACATTAAATAAAGCACATAATGTCTGGCTGGTATCATTCAGACATATCTTCCTCTGCATTTATTAGTATGATTTGGGTAAAATAGTAAATTTAGTATTGTCTTAGTATTTGGAAGTCAGTTTGCCCTAACCAGCACAAATTAAATTAAGCCATTCACTACTTTCAAAAAGGGCACTTAATAATGTGTGGAATAAGCTTTCAAACTTAGTTTATTTCGGCATATACTTAGCATACACTATTCCCATCTAATCTTGCTGTATCATGTAATTAATAAGAACATAGCTAGGATTCACTTTTAATTTTTTCTTTTCACAGTCTCTCAGACAAAAGAGCATTATGTGTATTTCAAATTGCAACTTAACAAACCAAATCTAACTTTTCTTTTAAAAGCAATTTACATTTCATTTGGTCTTTTTATATATTTCATAAGAGTCAAACTAACATAATTATGTCAATTCTATTTTAAATGGTGAGGTAATTTAATAGAGCAGAAATTTATTATTTTAGACTAATGAATCAGCATATACCAAAATCTTAGTATTAAAACAAGTTGATTATGGAATACACACAGTTAATTTCTGTTAGATTCAAAATGGATCTTTTAAACCTGTTCAGAGTTCTGATTCTAATATAAAGCATAAAATATAAATATTAAAGCTGAGTACCATTATTGATAATCAGGAAGTTTGAGAGCCATGAAATTTATAATTATCTGGCTTTTCAGAAATTAACGCTCCGCAGTTTTCATTGTATAATTTTTACATTGAAAAGACTTCAGTTTTAGAGGATATTAATATTTTTAGATCTCTAAAAGACCACGTTCATACCACTAAGATCTGACAATAGCCATTTACAGAGATTTCAAATTGTTTCAATTAAATTTTTATAATAAGTTATGGCATAGTATGATTGATAACAACCATCAAGTAGATTTATTTTTAATGTAGTTTTAAAATTTATCTATAGAAAGTGTTTAGTACCTCTCAGGTCTGATTTAAAATAAAACACAATTCTATATTTACATTCTCCAGTTATTTGATGTGCCATAAAAGAAAAAGAGGTATATTTAATTATCCAGGTTGTGTGTGTAAACTTAGTAATGTGCTACTAATCATTTTCCCCCAAAATCCCTATTTTTATGAGTTTTAGGGTTTTTGCATTCATCCGTATGAATCCTGTCAGAGTGCAGACCCATTGACAATATAATCATTTAAAAATATAATTTAGCCCTAGCTGGAGTAGCTCAGTGGATTGAGTGCGGTCCTGCAAACCAACGGGTCGGCAGTTTGATTCCCAGTCAGGGCACATGCCTAGGTTGCAGGCCTGGTCCCCAGTTGGGGGCATGCAAGAGCAACCACAAATTGATGTTTCTCTACCTCTCTTTCTCCTTCCCTTCCTCTCTCTCTAAAAATAAATAAATAAAATATTTTTAAAAATTAAAAAAATAAAAAAAATATATAATTTATTTCACATTTAAATAACTGAAATTTATACTTGAAAATGTGTGCAAAATACCACAGGAAGTAGTTGAACTGCTCACAGATTTTCTGGGCATGTGTTTTTATCCCTTGAAGCGTTTATGTCCTTTTAGAAGTCTTCACAGATTTGGTTGATAGTCACAGACATGTTACTAAATGACTGTGTGATTGAAACTACTAAACAATTATAAGGCTTCATAATAGATGTCAGGTTTATTTCAAAAGCATCATGTCTAATCTCATTAGAAAATATGTGGGTACAAATATTATTTTTCACTTCTGTACACTAAAGAGAGTGGTAGTTCACAATTAATGTACTAAAAAGGCATATTTTGCCATTATTTTATTTTACAATATATTGTTAGTTCACCTAACTTGAAAATATGAATTTGCTTTCTTTTTGTTTTTGTTTTTAAGTTCTGTTTTAAATTAAAAGCTTGCATATAGATAGATATAAATGGTATAGATATAGACATAGATTACAGATACAGATATAGATAGAAAAGATGAATTTCACTGGCTTTAAACAAATCAAAACAAAGAAGAATTCTCTAATAATCTTGTAATATATCTGAATCAGTCTGTTGTTTGGGAAGTTAAATGGAATATGTGTTATGAAATTCTTCAACAGCAATAGTTATACATTTCAGTTGATACTTTTAAGCTGTCACATCCTCATTTTTTCCTGGCAACAATTACTTCATCATGAAATGAAGGTAATTGTAATTTTGCTTTGTCTTAGATGCCATTTATAAGATACATTATACTTGTTATTATCTCTCATTCTTATTAGATTATTTTTTTAGTAAAATTAGAGTTTAGTTGAATCAAGGGAATTATACTACTGCCTTTAAAGCATTATTAGCATTTTAAGATTGGATATTAAGGAATTCAAATGACCAGGTCCATTATTAGAAAAAGGCAACAAATTCTACAGGACTATTTTGCTTTTTCCCCCTTATCTTTCAATATGTAGAGAATGCACTTTGTGCACAGGTTAACTTACAATATATGTTTGTGCTTGAGTGTGTATCTTATGTATCATAGCTAAAAAAAACAACTGTTTAGGTAATAGGATTTACAAGCATAATTAAGAAGTTTTAATCTCATATGCTTTCAGAAGCCAAGCAAAGCACACAAACAAGTAAAATAGGTTGTTGGCAATAAACTAAGCAACAGCACAAATGGAACTGGAGAGTATTATGATAAGTGAAATAATCCAGGCTGTGAAAAACAAATACCATATGATCTCACCTATAAGTGGAACCTAATCAACAAAACAAATAAGTGAACAAACAGAACCAGAGACATGGAAATAAAGAACAACCTGACAGTGACAAGAAGGAAGGAGGGAGGGGGATAATGAGGGCAAGAAGGGGAAGGTGTCAAGGAATATGCATAAAGGACCCATGGACAAAGACAGCACTGCTGGGATTATACCCTAAGAGCCCTGAAACACCAATTCAAAAGAACCTATGCACTCCAATGTTCATGGCAGCACAATTTAATATAGTTAAATGCTGGAAGCAACCTAAGTGCCCATCAGTACACGAGTGGATCAAAAAACTGGTACATTTACACAATGGAATACTATGCAGCAGAGAGAAAGAAGGAGCTCCTTCCTTTCGCTACAGCATGGATGGAACTGGAGAGCATTATGCTAAGTGAAATAAGCCAGGTAATGAGGAACAAATACCATATAATCTCACCTTTAACTGGAACATAATCAACAAAAGAAAAAAGCAAGCAAAATATAACCAGAGACATTGAAATTAAGAACAATGTAACAGTAACCAGAGGGGAGGGGGAAGGGGATAATAGGCGGAAGAGTTTTCAGGAACTACTATAAAGGACACATGGACAAAGCCAAGGGGGAAGGGGGAAGCAAGGAGGGAGCTGGGTTTGGCTGGGTTGGGGTGGGGGGGAAGCAGACAACTGTAATTGTACAACAATAAAATTATTTTTAAAAAAATGGGGGTGGCATATTGAATGTGAGAGAGGGGTGGTGAGTAGAACAGGGGAGAGTAATGGGGGGAAGAGGGACAACTGTAATTGAACAATAATAAAAAAATAAAAAAGAAGTGGAGAATATAGACAGATTACAGGCGCTCTCTAAAAGATATTCAAATTTATTTTTTTTTAATATCCTGTGTATTGTCATTATCCAAGAAACCCTTCAACTGACTTAATTTAGTCTTCAGGACACCAATGTGAGAATTCTAAAACTCCCAGCTTTTTAAAATATATACTCAGTCAGAGATCCTGCCCTGTGGTGACCTGCCCAATCTGATGCCCTTGTTTTCAGTGTGGTACTAGGATTTGTTAGTATAAGTATTAATAGGTTACTGAATATTCTAGTGTGATTAATAGAGCTATTTACTAGAAAATAAATAGAATCTTAAAATTAGTGCTTCAGAACACACATAGTTACATCTCTCCACCATCATACCTTTGTTGAGATCCACTGAGTCCCAAGTCCAAAAGTTTCTATCCCTACTTCAAAATGCCTGTCTACATTTCTCTGATCCTCACTGATGCACTAACACAACTTTACAGTTGTGTCAATTAATATAATCAATATATTAGTTAATATTGAGTTGGACAAAAAGTTTGTTTAGTTGTTTCCATACAATGGATCTAATAGTGCTTAGTTGTCTTTAACTTCATGCAAAACAATCTTGTTAGATTGTATTGTGACAGCTGCCATATTAATGTACATTTTAAAAAATCTTATCAAACTTGGTGAATTTTTGTGCAATCATTTTAATATCGATGATGGAAGAAAATATGCAATATTATCAGCATATTATGCTTTATTATTTCAAGAAAAGTAAAAATGTAACAAACACACAAAAAAGATGTGTGCGGTGTATGGAGAAGGTGCTGTGACTGATCAAATGGGTCAAAAGTGGTTTGTGAAATTTCTTGGTAATATTGACATTTTGGCCAAATAATTCTTTGCTGTGGGGCTGTCTTATGCATTGGAAGAGGTTTAGCAGCACTCCTGGCCTCTACCCACTAAAAGGCAATAGCAGGAGACAACTGGCACACTTAAAATATCCAAATCAATAAAGTTATTGGTGAAATGAAAAATTTGTATTTTATTTTACAGAAAAAAAGTAAATGGACTCTTTGGCCTACCCAATAATATAATTCCATTTCTCATCCACCATTTCCCTTCAAAATTTACAGAACATTATCCCCTTCTAGTGAAGACCAGTATCTTTATAAAAGAGATGACTAAGTGGGAACTTTAATATAATTGTCGTATTAATGCCCGTGTTATATATGTAGGCATATATACAACAGTAAAAATTAAACGTTTTTGGCTTGGCATTGTACATTGAAAAATATCTGGTTTTCTTAAAATTAAATATCATGCTGAAGTTAGTGAATAAGACACAGTTTTTTAGGCCTACAGGCAAGTACAATTTCAGTTTTTATAACAGTTCATAAAACAGCTGTCTAATTTTAAAGATGAAAGGCATGCTAATTATTTTCTTTACTTTTTAATTATTATTTTTAGTTGTAATGATACCCTCAGTAGTATTAAGTGACTTATTAAACCTATTTTATTTACATTATAAATTTATTTTTTTTCCTTTTCTCAATTTCTTGATCCCTCCACTCAGTACCCCAAACCCCACACCTGACAGCTTTCAGCTTGCTCTCTATGAGTCTGTCTTTATTTTGCTTATTATTTCATTTTGTTAATTAGATTCCAAACATGAGTAAAATCATACTTATCTCTTCTGACTGGCTTATTTCACTTAGTGTAATAGTCTCCAGATCCATCCATGCGGTCTTAGGGATTAAAATTTTCTTCTTTTTCATAGCCAAGTAGTATTCCATTGTGTAAATGTGCCATACTTGTTTTATCCACTCAACTTGGGCTGTTTGCAAGTCTTCCCTATGGTAAATAACCCCGCAATGAACATAGAGGTGCACATATTCTTGAGAGTTCGTGTTTCAGGTTTCTTTGGAGAAATTCCCAGAAGTGGAATCACTGGGTCATCACCAGCTTCATTTTAATGTTTTGAGGTAACTTCATACTGCTTTCTGCAGTGGCTGCACCAATCTGCATTCCAACCAACAGTGCATGAGAGGGTTCAACTATCTCCCAATCTTCACCAACATTTGTTGTATGTTGATTTATTGATCATAACCATTCTGACTCGTGTTTTTTAATTTTCTAAATCTAGGTCTTTTACATCCTTGTTTAAATTTATTCCTAAGAAATTTATTATGTTTGAAGCAAGTGAGAATGGGATTCTTTTCTTATTTTCCCTTTCTGATAGTTCATTATTGGTGTATAACAATGCCTTGGTTTGGTTGATTAGGTTCCACTTATAGGTGAGATCATATGGTATTTGTCTTTTACCACATGTCTTATTTCACATTAGCATAATGCTCTCCAGGTCCATCTGTTGTGAAGGGTAGGAGCTCCTTCTTTCTTTATGCTGCATAGGATTCCACTGTGTAAATGTACCACTGTTTTTTGATTGAATCATTTACTGATGGGCACTTAGGCTGTTTCTAGCCCTTGGCTGTTGTAAATTGTGCTGCTATGAACATTGGGGTGCATATGTTCTTTTGAATTGGTGATTCAAGATTCTTAGGGTACAGTCCCAGCAGTGGGATAACTGGATCAAAAATCAGTTCCATCTTCAGTTTTTTTAGGAAATTCCATACTGTTTTCCACACTGACTGCACACTAGGATTCCCTTTTCTCCACATCCTCACCAGCACTTGTTATTTGTTCATTTTTTAATGACAGCCATTCTGACCAGTGTGAAGTGGTATCTCATTGTGGTTTTAATCTGTATCTCTCTAATGGCTAGTGATGCTGAGTATTTTTTTTTTTCTATGTCTCTGTATGTCCTCCTCGGAGAAGGGTCCATTCAGGTCCTTTGCCCATTTTTTAATTGTATTGTTTGTCTTCCTGGAGTGGAATCATGTGAATTCATTATATATATATATATTTTTTTTTCATTATATACTTTGGAGCTCAAAATTTTGTCCAAGGTATCATTGCAACATATGTTTTTCCATACAGTTGGTTCTCTTTCCATTTTGTTGAAGATTTCTTTCACCATGCAGAAGCTTTTCAGTGTGATGTAGCCCCATTTGTTTACTTTTTCCTTTGTATCCCTTGATATAAGATATGTATGTATTAGTGAAAATATTGCTGCATGAGATATCTGAAATTTTCCTGCATTTTTCCCTCTAGGATTTTTATGGTGTCATGACTCATATTTAAGTCTTTTATCCATATTGAGTTTATTTTGGTGTATGGTGTAAGTTGGTGGTCTAGTTTCATTTATTTGCATGTACTTGTGCAGATCTTCAAACACCATTTATTGAATAGGCTACTTTTTTTTCCCCCAGAGACAGACACTACTGTTTATTTGATTTTCTCTTCACATTTTTGTAATATACTGAAACGCAATGGAAACAAACATAATTGTAACTGAATTATCCTGTTTCATGGTTTATATTAAGATACACAGAAATTTAAGATAAATACAAGAGTGATCATGCTGAGGATTAGAGAGTTCTATTCAAGTGATTCCTGGGCAAGAAAGTATCTATGAAAATGAAGCAAGAGTGTGTTTGTCCTACGTAAAATATGAAAATTACATAATGCCATAATAGTGATTATGTGGATTGTGGTTGTATGGTGACCTGATGTCCTATAATGGAATATGAATCTGATTCTGTTTTTCTAAGGGATTCTCTTGCTCAGTGTTAAAAATCCAGTGATATCTTATGACCTTTTCTATGCAAATATGAACAATTTGAGGCTATCACAATCTTTCATGCATTGCTCCTTAAAGGGGCAGACTTAATTGCTTTTATAGTGTCATTTTTATTTTAACCTTCATTACCTATAATATCTTCTTTGAAGCTTGAAATTAACTTTTGTTTCCTTACTATTGTATCCTTTCTTATTTTGGTAAACAGTAATTTCACTTTTCCACTGAAGTTCTAGGGGGGTTCATGCAACCTAAATATAAGTAATTAAATATGATGAAGTACATCTTTATTACATTATTTTATTAATCACATTCACTGAAAAAAATCATTAAAAACAATCATTTAAAAATGTAATTTTTTTTTTGCAAACGGAAGAAATGATGTTCCTCGCCCCTTTGTCAAACTATTAACTGACCATATTGACATGGGTTTATTTCTGCACTCTCTATTCTGTTCCATTGATCTATATGTTGGTTCTTCTGCCAGCACCAGCCTGATTTGACTACAGTGGCCTTGTAATATAGTTTGACATTAGGTATTGTGATCCCTCCTACATTGTTGTTCTTTCTCAAAATTGCTGAGGGTATTCAAGGTTGTTTATGGTTCCATATAAATTTTCAAAATATTGTTTTCATATCTGAAATATGTCATGGTATTTTGATAAGGATTGCATTAAATATATAGATTGTTTTGGGTAGTATGGACATTTAAATGATTTTAATTCTTCCAATCCACGGACATGGTATATACTTCCATTTATTTGTTTCTTCCTTAATTTCTTTCTTCAGTGTTCTGTAGTTTTCTGAGCAGCTCTTTTATTTCCTTGGTTAAGTTCATTCCTAAATATTTTGTTTTTCTTGTTCTACAGTAAATGGCATTTTCCTAATTTCTGTTTCTAATATTTCATTGTTGGTGTACAAAAATGCTTTCAATTTCTGAATGTTGACTTTGTATCCTGCTGTTTTGCCAAAGTTCATTTATTAGGTCTAGTAGTTTTTTGGTGAATTTTATAGGGTTTTCTATGTACAGTATCATGTTACCTACAAACTGTGACAGCTTTACTTCCTCCTTTACAATCTGGATAACATTAATTTCCTTTTCTTGTCTGATTGCTGTGGCTAGAATTTCCAATATTATGTTGAATATAAATGGTTGAAGCATACACCCTTGTGTAGTGCCTGATATGAGGGAGAGAGACTTAATATTTTGTCCATCGAGTATAATGTCAGCTGTAAGTTCTTCAGATGTAAGCTTTATTATGTTGAGATATGTTCCCTTTATTCCCACATTGCTGAGTGTTCTTATCATAAATGGGTGCTGTACCTTATCAAATGCTTTTTCAGCATCTATTGATAAGATCATGTAGGTTTTGTTATTTGTGTTGTTTATGTGATATGTTCCATTTATTGATTTGTCCACATTGTACCATCCCTGCGTCCCTGGGATCAATCTCACTTGATCATGGTGCATAGTCTTTTTAATGTATTTCTGGATGTGGTTTGCCAATATTTTGTTGAGGGTTTTAGCATCTATGTTCATCAGCAACATTGGCTTGTAGTTTTCTTTCTTTGTTGTGTCTTTATGTGGTTTTGAATTAGGGTAATACTGTCATCATAAAAACAGTTTGGGAGTCTTCTTCTTGGATTTTTTGAAATAACTTGAGAAGAATTGGGGTTAGCTCTTCTCTAAATGTTTGGTAAAATTCTCCTGTGAATCCTTCGGGCACAGGGCTTTTGTGTGCTGGGAATTTTTTGGTTACTGTTTCAATTTCAATAGCTGATATTGGTCTATTCAGGGTTTCTGTATCTTCTTGAACCAGTTTTGGAGGAGTATGTGGTTTTAGAAATTTGTCCATTTTGCCCAGGTCTTCAAATTTCATTGCATATAGTTTTCATAGTAATTTCTTATGATCCTTTGCATTTCTGTGTTATGGGTTGTAATTTCTCGTCCTTCATTTTTGATTGTATGTATTTGGGCCCTGTTTCTCTCTCTCTCTCTCTCTCTCTCTCTCTCTCGATGACTCTGGTTAAAGTCTTTTCTATTTTGTTTTTCTTTTCAAAGAACTGTCTCCTGGATTTATTAATCCTTTGAATTGTTCTTTTAGTCTCTATATCACTTAATAGTGCTCTGATCTTGATTATTTCCTTCCTTCCACTTGCTCTGTGCTTTGTTTGTTGTTGTTCCTCTAGTTTTTGTAGATGTAGGGTTAGGTCATTTATCTGCAATTTTTCTGTCTTTTTTAGTTAGGCCTGTATTGCTATGACCCTTCATCTTGGGACTCCCTTCATACTATCCATAGGTTTTGGATGGTTGTTATGTTCAATTTCATTTGTGTCCAGAAACTTTTTGATTTCTTCCTTGATCTCATTGTTTACCCATTCATTGTTTAGTAACATGGTATTCAGTCTCCACACATTTGAATGTTTGTGAGTTTTTTCTTGAGGTTGGTTTTCTAGTTTTGAGTCATTGTGGTCCAAGAAAATGCTTGATGTAATTTCAATTTTCTTGAATTTTTGAGGCTTGTTTTGTATCCTATCATGTGGCCTATCTTTGAAAATGTTCTGCATGAATTTGAAAAGAACATATATTTTGATTCTTCTGGGTGAAAGGTTCTGTATATATCGGTTAAGTCCATTTCATCTAGCATGTTCTTCAGTGCCACAATGTGCTTGTTGATTCTTTGTTTAGAAGATCTAACCATTGTTGACAGTGGGCTGTTAAAATCCCCCACTTTAAGTGTGTTGCTGTCTCTATCTTTCTTGAAGTCCTCCAAGATTTTCCTTATATATTGGTTGCTCCTATGTTGGGTGCATATTTCTTCTTGTCTGATTGCTGTGGCTAAGGCTTTCAGTAGTATGAAGAATAAAAGTGGTGAAAGCGGACATCCCTGTCTTCTTCCAGATCTTAAGGCAAACACTTTTAGTTTTTGTTCATTAGTATGATGTTGTCCGTGGGTTGAATATATAACCTTTTTATGTTGATGTATGTTCCCTCTATTCCTATTTTGCTGAGTTTTTATCATAAATGGGTGCTGGATTTTATCAAATGGTTATTCTTCATGTATAATATGATCATGTGGTTTTTATCCTTCATTTTATTTATGTGGTATATCAAATCCATGGATTTGCAGATATTGTACCAAACTTGCATCTCAGGAATAAATTCTGCTTGATCATGGTGTATGATCTTTTTAATATATTGCTGAATTTGGTTTGCTAATACTTTTTTGAGGATTTTTTTGCATCTATGTCCATCAAGGATATACTTTTCTTTATTTGTAGTGTCTTTATCTACTTGGAATTAGGATCATTCTGGCCTCATAAAATGAGCTTGGGAGTCTTCATTGTTTTTGAATTTTTTTTGGAAAATGTTGAGAAAGTTAGGTGTTAGTTCTTTGAATGCTATATAAAATTCACCTGTGAACCCATCTGGTCCAGGACTATTTTGTTCAGGAGTTTTTGATTACTGCTTCAAATTCACTAGTTGTATTTTGTCCATTGGCCTGTAATTTTCCTTCTTTGTAGTATCTCTAACTGGTTTTAGAATTAGCACAATTCTGGCCTCTTAAAATGAGTTCGGGAGCCTTTGCTCCTCTTGAATTTTATGAAATAGTTTGAGAAGGAGAGGTATTAGTTCTTCTCAAAATGTTTGGTAAAATTCACATGTGAAGCCATCTGGTCCAGGGCTTTTGTCTTTTGGGGAGTTTCTTGACTACTGCTTCAATTTCATTAGGCGTAATCTGTCTATTCAGATTCTCTGATTCATCCTGATTTATTTTGGGAAGATTGCATGTTTTTTGGAATTTATCAATTTCTTCCAGGTTGCCCGTTTGTCAGCCTGTAATTGTCCGTAACATTCTCTTACAATCCTTTGTATTTCTTTGGTGTTAGTTGTTCCTTTTCCTCTTTCACTTCTGACTTTTGTTTTAAGGTCCTCTCTCTTTTTTACTTGACGAGTCTGGGTAAAGTTTTGTCAATCTTGTTTATCTTTTTAAAGAATAACCTTTTGGTTTCATTGACCTTTTATAATGTTATTTTAAACTTTTTCATTTACCTCTGTTCTGATCTTTATTATTTCCTTCCTTCTACTCACTTTGAGCTTTGGTTTCTTGTTCTTTTTCAAGTTCCTTTAAATGTAAAGTTAGATTATTTATTTGAGATTTTTCTCATTTCTTGAAGTAGGCCTGCAATGCTATTAATTTCCCTCAAAGGACAATTTTTGCTGGGTCTAATATATTTTGAGTTGTTTTGTTCTCATTTTTATTTGTTTCAAATGAAACAAATCTTTTGATTTCTTTCTTGATCTCATTGTTTATTAATTCATTGTTTAGTAACATGTTATTTAGCCTCCATGTCTTTGTGTTTTTAATTTTTCTTCTTGTGATTGACTTCTATAGCATTATTGTCAAGAAGATGCTTGATATAATTTCAATCTTCTTAAATTTATTGAGACTTGATTTGTGTCATAACATGTGCTTTATCCTAGAAGGTGTTCTATTTGTACTTGAAAACAATGTATATTCTGCTGTTTTGGGGTGAAATGCTCTAAAAATGTTAATTAAACTGTCTGGTCTACTGTGTTATTTAAGGCCACTATTTCCTTGTAGAATTTCTATCAATCTCTTCCTTTATGTCTATCAAATTTTTCTGCATATTTTTCTGCATATGGTTCTCCTATGTTGGGTGTATTAATGTTTACAAGGGTTATATCCTCTGTATGGATAGCTTCCTTTATTGTTATGTAGTATCCTACTTTGTCTCTTACTATAGACTTTTTTTGAAATCTATTTTGTCAGATATAAATATCACTAACCCAGCTTTTATTGTTTGTTTTCATTTGCATGGACTATTTTATTTTCCATCCTTTCTCTCTTTTTTTAGATGTATCATTTATTTTTAAAGGCATTAATAAAAAGCTTAACATACTAAGAAAGTTACAATATACAAATGTGTTAACAGATTGATTTTTCTGTATTACATGTGACTTTGAGTTTCTTTTAATTACTCACATTTCCATTGCTCAGTTATTCAAACTGGTTATTTCCTAGAAATGCCTGGCTGATTATTCACAAATGAGTCACATATGGCAAGGGCAAATGCAGATGACTGTGCCACTCAGCCAAGTGGTCATGAATAAAATGATGGGAAACCATTCACACCAAGTAGGGCACATCAAAATACTCTGTTCTCCTTGGGAGAGATCTGCACCTGTTAAAGGATACTGTATGCATTACTCCTTGATTAAAATGTGAGCATCTTCCTTCTTTTTTATTTTGTTCGAAACCCATATAGTAACCAGTGTGATAGCCACTCATGTACCAAGAGATTAACATGCTTCCCAAAGCATCATCATCATCAACAGAGTCTGGACATATGGGAGGTGGTAGGGGAATTATTGGTGGTCCAGAAGGAAACAGAGGCAGCCAGCACGACCGGAAGTGTGTTGGTAGTGGTGGAGGTGGTGGTTCTGGTGGGCCATTAAATTTCAGACCTGACTTTCCTGGTCCCAGTCCTGATCTTGGTATAAGAGGTGGTGGAGAGAGAAAATAGTTCCATGGAGCAGCTTTTGGCTTGAAGTTATTTGGTTTATTTCCAGGAGACCTGGAGGAGTTCTCACTTTCATCTGTTGAAATTTGACTTTCATTTTCATTCTCCTGAGCATTATGTTCTACATTATTAGCTACTTCGGACGTGGGGGAAAGTAGATCGGACAGATTTTGCTCCTCTCTCTTTCCATATCCAGTGTAAACCACAACACAGGTGTCTCTCTTAAAATCAATTGAAGCAATGGTAGCTGGGTAAATGCAGCCGTCTTCTGACCAAATGGCAGAACATCTGTCACGAACTTCCCACTGCTTCAAGGGAGTCGTAGTATTCTTTTTCTGGTTTTTATTCTTCTTAGCAGGTTTTCTTTTAGGTGTGCCTTTTGGTTTATTTGAAGCTTCAGAAATGTCACCATTTTTTAGAGCATGCTTAAATGAAGCCACAGCTTTATCATAAGCTTTTATAAGTGCTGTATCATCCCAAACATCAGAATCATCACTCTGGCCTGTGCTGTGCTGGAACAGCACTGAGTCCTCCTGCTCTGGGACACCGCCACCACCTCCTCCCCCCATCGCCATGGCGAAGATGCCACTGGCTGCGGGGCACTCTAGCCTTTCTCTTTCAGTTTGTGTGTATCTTTTGTTCTGAGGTGGGTCTCATAAATAGCACATATATGTGTCATGGTTTCTTATCTATTCAGCTACCCTACGATTTTTGATTGGACCATTTAATCTGTTTATATTAAAGGTTATTTTTGATAGGTATGTAATTATTTTTTCATACTTATGTTCCTCTGTCCATATATAATTTTTCTTCTCTTTTTTTCTTGAAGTAAACCCTTAACAGTTATTGCAATACTGTTTTGGTGGTAATGAACGTCTTCAGCTTTTTTTGTCGGTTAAAATGACAGCATTTATAAGTAAAGCAGTCATGGTTGTAGGTTACTTGTCTTTCATCACTTTTAATATTTCATGTCAATCCCTTCTGGCCTAAAATATTTTGTTGAGAGATCATCTGACAGTCTTATGTGAGCTCACTTGTAGGTAACTACCTGCTTTTCTCTTGCAACTTTTAAGATTCTCTCTTTGTCTTTAATCTTCACCTTTTTAATTACCATGCGTCTCGGTGTAGGCCTTTTTGGGTTCATCTTGTTTGGGACTCTCTGTACTTCCTGGGCTTGTGTGTTTCTTTTTTTTCCTTCACCAGTTAGGAAAGTTTCCAATCATTATTTCCTAAAATAGGTTCTCAATCCCCTGCTCTATCCCTTCATCTTTTTCATTGTTGTTCAATTACAGTTGTCCCCATTTATTCCCCATTACTACCCCCTGCCCTACCTACCCCCACCTCCCATATTCAATTCCTCCCGCCCCTGTTGTCTTTGTCCATGAGTCCTTTATACATGTTCCTTGATGACCTTTCCCTTTCTTTCCCCCATTACCCTCCTATCTCCTCCCTCTGGTTACTGTCAGTTTGTTAATTCAGTGTCTCTGGATATATTTTGCTTGCTTATTTGTTTTTTTGAGTAGGTTCTACTTATAGGTGAGATGATATGGTATTTGTCTTTCACTGCCTGGCTTATTTCACTTAACATAATGCTCTCCAGTCTTGTTCTGGCACCCCTATGATGTTGCTGTGGTTACACTTCATGTTGTTCCAAAGGTCCCTTAAACTGTCCTCATTTTTAATTTTTTTCTGCTCCATTTGGGTATTTTTTTTCTACCTTGCCTTCTAAATCACTGATTAGATTCTTTGCTCCATCTAATCTATTGTTTGTTTCTTCCAGTGTTTTCTTCATTTCAGATATCGTATTCTTTATTTTTGACTGATAATTTTCATGGTTTCTATATTTTTTCATGCTGTTAAACATCCTTGTAACCATTACTTTGAACTCTATGTCTAATATATTGCTTGCCTCAATTTCATTTAGCTCTTTTTCTGAAGGTTTCTGTTATTCTTTCACTTGGGGCCTGTGTCTTTGTTTACCTATTTTGGCTTACTCTTTTTGTTTCTTTCTTTGTACTAGATAGACCTGATGTGACTCCCAGTCTTCACTGGGTGGCCTTATCTGGTAGGTGTTTTGTGGGATTCAGTGGTGGCAGTCTCCTTGATCACCTGAGCTAGGTGCCTCAGGAGTATCCCTTGTGTGGGTTATAATTGAATCTTGATTGCTATTGGCCCATTTGTATGTAGGATTGACCTTCAGGATGGTTGACTGTGATTCTTAATCCTGACCACAGTGCGTGAGCTGCATTGCAAGTGCTAACCATGTAAATTGTAATTTACCTTAGCAGTGTTTGGTGTCTGACAAGATCTCCCTTTGGGTGTGCTGCTTGTGAAGCTTAATGGATCCTGCTTTGATGTTGTCTGAAGCTGGCTGCTGGGTGTGTTGTTTTGGGCTTATTGGAAAGGACTCTGGTGGAGGGCTTTACAAGATGCTGCCTGTGATTGGTCCTTGGCAACCTCTTTGGAACAGTTACAATGTGGCCTTTTCTGTAACTACTTGTTTATAAGACTTTTCTTCAGCAATTCTTAAGTTGGTTATTTAGGATGATTGTTCTATAATTTAGTAGTAATTCCAGTTTTGTCCTGGGAGGATGTAAGTGTAGCTTCCACCTACTCTACCACTGTCATGGATCTCCTCATGGCTATTTTTTTAAAAAAATCACACTATACATTTCTAATTAAATGAAATTATATACATTGGATAATACTTCATGGCATATAGACTTCAATAACAAAATTGTGTACAACATGGAGAACACAAACAGGTGATCCTCTTTTAAAGTCTACTGACTAGTATATATGGCTTTTAAAAAAAAGTAAATGCATGTCTCCATACTTAAAAATCATTATTTACATGAGACTGCTATTTTGAGAACATGGATAATTTTAGATAGTTTATAATCACTGTGAAGAATAACATTACACTTTTAATAGGTAATGTGTAGGCCCAGTTTTGTAAGATCATAGAATCTTAACCATGGCTCTTACCTTGGTGGCAGAATAATGGTATAAAATTACCTCTATCATTTTAAGAAAATCTTTAGTCTCTCAGGGTACTCTTAAGGAGTAGTAAGTAGACTTGTTAGCAAGTCCAGCCTCATGGCTAGTGAACAGGAATATATATATGTATATATATATATATAATCAACAACAGTTGTCTGAATAGCACTGTGCCAAAGTAAATTACATGCCAATAAACAGAACTCTGAGGTTGTGGCTTACTAGACTGCTCCAAAAACATTTCAGTTATCTATTGCTGTGTAAAAATCCATTTGGAAACTTAGTAGCTTAAAATAACAACAATCATTTATTTTGCTTATACATCTACAGTTTTGGAGGGCTCAGCTGGACAGCTTGTCTCTACTCAGAGTAAGTTCTGTTGGGGCTGCCAGAATGAACCTATAGGATCAAGCCATTTAAGATAGCTCACTCACAAGGATGGCAAGTTGGTTCCAACTGTTGGCTTGGAATTATGCTAGGGCTGTCAGCTGAGTGCTTTAGTTTCCTCTCAATGTGGGTTGCTTGCACTTCCTCACAGCTTGACAAGTGTTCCAAGGAATGTTCCCAAGTAGAACCTAAAAAGCTATGATCTAGCCTCAGAAACCTAAGAATATTACTTCTGTCACATTCTATTTGTTTAGCAAGTCAGTAAAGCTATTTTTAAAAGGAGAAGAACTAGATTCCATCTCACAATGGGATAGGTAGCCAAGAATGTTACCATGTTTAACCTACCAGAACAAAGAAGGTGGGTGTGAATTGTGGCATTGGTTCTCCTTGCCCAGCTAGAAGGGTCATTAATATGTTAAGAGTCTCGTACAATCCACTTGAAGCAGGCTTCCTGATTATGAATGACACCACATCTACACCAACCTCTAACATATAATAGCATGTATTATGGCCAGGCAATATACTGAATGCTTTATAAGCATTTTTCAAATTACATTCTCATAACAGTCCCTTTAGGCAGATGATAATATTATCTGGGTAACAGAGAGGTTAAGTTACTTCTACAAGATTCTGAGCTAATTGGTGGTAAAAGTGAGGTTTAAATGCTTATGCCACAGTTCAAACTCTTAAGCAATATACAGTATAATCTCATATAAAATTGCTCATTTCTCTCACTCCTTTGACAAGTAGGCAATCAAAATACTACTTTCTCTGCTTCACTTAAGAGGCATCTATGAAATCACTTAATTGAATACAGAAATCTGATAAACAAAGACTCTCTGTTTAAAAAAATCACCTTTTAAAAGCAATATAGACTTGGCAGTGCCGTAAACATGGAGTTCTGTGTTTAGAACTCCATAGCTTTCAAGTAGAAACCCAATCCACAATGTTCTGAAAAATACGTCCTAGGAAGCAAGAGGTCTTGGGGTTGGAGGTGGGGGCACTGATCAAGGATGTTGGTCAGCAGCCAAGTCATTGAGAAATACTAAGGTTGAAGCAAGGAAAGTGTTAATAAGAGTCAGGACTAAAAACTGAAACAGAAAAATAAAACAATCTCTCCAACACTTTGTTACTACCTGTCTTGTTGATAGTAGTTATTCTAAGAGGTATGAGGTAGTATCTCATTGTAGTTTTGATTTGCATTTTCCTAATATCTAGTGAAGTCCTTCATTCACTGCTGGAGGGAATGTGAACCACCAGTACAGCCAATAGGAAATCTATGAACAATATTAAAGTTCCTCAAAAAATTAAAAATAGAATTACCATATGACCCAGAAATCCCTCTTCTGAGTATTTACCTGAGAAACTAAAAAATATTTATTTACAAAGATATATGCACCCCTATGTTCATTGCAGAATTATTCACAGTGGCCAAGACATGGAGACAACCAACGTGCCCTTTGATAGAGGATTTGATAAAGAAGTTTTAGTACATATATACTATGGAACACTGCTCAGCCTTAAGAAAAGATGAAATATTGCCATTTGCAACAACATGGGTGGACCTTGAGAATATTATGCTAAGCTAAATAAGACAATCAGGAAAAGCTAAGAACCATATCATTTCATTTGTATGTGGGATATAAAACTAAAACTCATGGACACAGACATTATGTTGGTTTCCAGAGGGAGGGGGTTAGGCAGGGGAGAAGGGTTGGGCAGGGTACAGGGGAGCAAATACATGGTGACAGAAGATGATTTGACTTTGGATAGTGGGCACACAATGCAATATGCATCTCAAGTATCATATAAATATATACTTTAAATATTTATGACCCTATTAAGCAATATCACCCCAATAAATTTAATAAAATAAGACATGTAAGAATGATTAGTGAGGTGGGAATTTCTGTTCTCTTGACTTTGTAAACTTCAACCACTCTCCTAAATTCCTGACTCTTGTGAAGCAACCTGCAATCATCTGGGACTTCTAATCCTTATCTGGTCTGAAATCTGTTATTGTTAGGTCCCTCAGCACTTCAGTTTACTTGTAGACTGAATATTTCTGCAGGACTCAAAGCTGTTACTATTTCTACCAGCATCTTCTTATTTCCCCCTCTCTATTCAGAGAGTAAGCTGGTCTAGCTTAGGGACTGCCAAAAAAGTACATGGAGGTCTTAATAAATGGTCTGATGCTTCATATAGTATCTCTCTCCATAATGACTGCCATGATGGCTAAAATTACCAATGAATTGTTCAGTATTTCCTACATCATATAAAAAAGTATCAAAATAGAGTTTTTCACCATGTAATTCTAATATATAAAAATTTTATATCCTTTTGTTTAAACCCCTACCAACTGATTTCCAAGGCATAGTACAATGAATTAAATTTTATTGCATTTAGTACATATTATTTTATTACATTTTTAATTACTTTTCTTCTATATGTATATATCATTCATTATATTTATGTCTGTCCAAACATCATATTCAAGCAATTATATTTCTCTGCTTACATATTAAAAATGTAGATGGCTTAATGGAAAATATTTTGGCTTGTAATTGTTAGTATTTATACATAGAAAAAACTATGAGAGTAAAGAAAAAGTGTATAATGTTATGATTAAAAAATTACTCAATTTATTAATGATATTGAGTTGTTCTTGTTCAAAATTTAAAATATTGGATAAGAATGATGTTGTCCTTTGTGTTTTTGCTGCTTTGTGCTTTAGAAATTTGACTAAATTTGTCAGTCTCAGAAGGGTTTTTTTTCTACTTTTTACTTTTCTCCATTACTTTCTACTCTTCCTGGTGCATGCATTTACTGCCCCTTCAGTTCTATTCTCATTAGGTGTGCTTGTATGGTTCATTAAGTTGTCCATAGACAGATAGAGATCACACCGGTATGCAATGTCCAATCCTTCCCTGAAGTGAAGGAGCCCTGCCCCAATGGCTTTAGGATCATTCACTTGTTATGCATTTGGCTTTTGGCCAACAGAGATGAACAAATTAGTAGAATGTATCTGTGTTGGCCCTGTTCCTAGTCTCATTTATGTAATTGATGTCTGCTGGCCTCATTATGGATCATTAGCATATCAACATGGTGTCTGAGCCTGGCAAAGTGCTGCTCTTATTAGGCCTTAGGAATTTACCATAATATATAAAGCAAGAAAACTTGAACATTCTAACTGGACTGATAGCGAAATCAAGACGGTAGCATAGAAGGCTCATACTCAGTAACTGTTAAAGATGCTTTGTGTTTGAAATAGTTAACAAGAAGTTTGGATTTATGTTAGACTATTTTTTCTAACACAAGAGACATCTGTTTTTATAAATAACAATACTCTATGTGGTTATTTTACATATTTTAAGTTCATTCACATTCATTCATTTCATTTTCATTGCTTCATGTCTAACTAATATACATATTTGTTCCTACTTATGACCAATGGTAATTTTGTCTTAAGTAGAACAGACTTTCCCTCCCCAAGGAATAGTATTTATTTATTTTTTTATTTTTTTAAAGATTTTATTTATTTATTTTTAGAGAAGGGAAGGGAGGGAGAAAGAGAGAGAGAGAAACATCATGTGTGGTTGCCTCTCATGTGGCCCCCACTGGGGACCTGGCCTGCAACCCAGGCATGTGCCCTGACTGTGAATCAAACCTGCGACCCTTTGGTTCACAGCCCACACTCAATCCACTGAGCTATGCCAGCCAGGGCCAAGTAGAACAGAGTTTTAAGCCAAAAAAATTACATATTTGAAGATGTTTTTTATTTTAGTGAAATTATTTATTCTGAATTAATTGTCTTAGATTGCTTGAGAAGAATTATAGGTTATTTTATAGTCAATCTGGAATACAAACTTAAAATTTTCTATTTCTTTATAAGTTGTACTTATAAAGTGTTATTAGAGTACCAGTTGTTTATGATACAACCAAAAGAGTGTTAAAGAGACAAATTCCTTATTCATTTAGTACTTTTAATTTAAGGTAGATAATACAGATAGGGAGGTTATTGTAACATTTGCTACCATAAATATATAATAAAAAGAAATAAGAATTATTTTAAGAAGTAAAAGAAATATGTGAGGATAAATTATATTTGATGTAAAGGACATAAGTTTTTAGAAGTGGAAAAATAAACCAAACACAACTTGTGGACAAATGCCAACCATGACAGAGTAGCTTGTGACAACAAAAGCTCCAAAGGGAATACTCTTTTAAATCATTATCTCAGTTCTTTGGAAAAACTTAAAAGTTGGCAACCCAGTGTTGTTTCCAGTTTTCTTTTCTTCTTCTTCTTTCTGTTTTTGTTTGTTTTGCTTTAGAAAAGTATTAAGTTGTTGAATTAACAACACTGGTATGTGCTAATCAAAATCTCTACTCATTTTTTTTTGTAGAAGAAAAAAGTGGGTCATCAAGATAGTAGACTTGTTAAGGTAACCAAAATAAGAATAACAGTTGTAGCTAGTGTTTCCATGACTACCATATGTGAGGTGATGAGCTAGGTGCTTTTCACACATTGTTCATATGCTCTATAATATCTGTAAGATAGGTAACTTTCCGTCCTTTACATTTGAGAAAACTGAAGTTCAAAAAAGTTCAGGTAGCTTGTCCAAAAGAACACAGAAGACCATGGATTATAAATAACAAAGCTCAGAATTCAAATTCAGAACTGCAAAACCACGCTTCCTACCCCTCTCACTCCAATCCACCACTGACTTTAGAGGCTGACTGCATTATCTTCTCATCCACTGATCTTCCCACTTTCCTCAGTTTCTCCATTTTATCACTATTTCCTTGTACACATTTTAGATTTGGCAACGATTAAGTCAGTGATATAACTTTCTTTTCATTTGACATTTCACAATCTTCGAAAGCAGAAGTAGTCTAGAAAAAATAATTATGGGAGAGGGAAGATGGCGGCGAGACAGGGAGGAGAGGGGTCCACTTCCTCCTGCCAGCTGGTGGAATAACTAGCCGATTTTCTGAGGAACAGAGCAAACACACAACAGTGTTCCAGCATATAAGAAGATTGGCGACCAAGATTATAGGGGAAATTGAATGATCGGATGGTAAAAGAGTGCTCTGGAATGAGAAGTTCCCCTTGGACCAGTGTGGGGAGCAGGGAGCGGGGAGCAGGGAGGACTGCAGCCCCAGACCCCGTGGCTGCTGGGTCTGCTGCAAAATTCTTGGGAGAGAACCAGGTTGGGATGTGTGAGAGACCAGATGCTTATTAGGGCTGGCAGGTGTAAATAGGAAGAATTAAAAAAAAAAATAGGCACTCCCCGGCAGTTTGGAGAGGTCCCACCCCCAACAGCCTCGGGATCAGTGTGCACCCGGTCTGCCAATCTCCAGAAACACCGGGGTGAGTCCACAAACGGTCCTCAGCCCATGGAGCTGGCCCTCCCATCAGGGGTGAATTGAAGACTGAACGAACCTGGTGACCCGCGGCCAGTCCCTGTTAACTCCAGAAGAACTGGTAGCAATCTGCAAATAGCAGCCCCAGGGACAGTTGCGCCTTCCATAGCCAATCAAGGTGAATCGGGGACTATGGGCACTGGTGACCCACAGCCCACTTGTGCAAACTCAAAAAAAACAGGGTTGGTGCACAAACAGGCCCTCCGGCCTACGACATGCCTGCGCCAAATCCAGGGACAAAAGCAGGCAGTCGGAGCTCAGGCCCTGAGGACCGGGGACAAAGTGCTGGCCACACAGCTCCTGTGCACTGAGCCCTGCAGGGCCGTCTGGCTCTATAAAGAAAGGCAGAGGAGCCCCATTGAGGGGAGCCACAGTGCTCACAAACTCTTGACTCAGTGTGGGGGCAAAACAAACCACCCAGAAGTGGCACGGAGAGTTCATAGCATCTAAACCAGCAAGAACGTGGTGGATGAGGTGCCTCTAAGTGGTGCACCCCCAAAACAGCACAACAGATCCAGTCTGGACTCAGAAGCATACCTAGGAACTGGGCTGGAGGCTGGAAAACAGTGAAGAGTGCATCTCAGGAAGGGAGAAAAGCAAAACTAGTATCTTCCCAGACTGATAGAGACAGGAAGACCAAAAGAACAGGCCTGGACAGAAACTTTTAAAGCCAGCCAGCAGAAGTTTCTTTTCTTTTTTTTTTTTTCCCCCACCCTTCTTCCTTTCTGCCCTTATTTTTTTAATACCTTCTTCCTCCCTTTCCTTTAGTATTCCTAGTCTTCTACACGTTTTATTTCTTATTTTTTCTCTTAATTTATAAAAAATAGAAAAAAAATTTTTTCTTCTCTTTCAATCCATTGTACCTTTCTTCCCTTCTCTTTTTTGTCTTTTCTTTCTTCCTCTCCTTGTATTATTCTTTCTCCCTTCCTTCACTCCTTTTTTTTTTTTTTTTGCCTTTTGCCTTTTGCCTTTTGCCTTCCCCTCTGTTCTTTATCCACAGGTGAGACATTAAAACCTGGAGTTGTGAAGAGACCAGAGTTGGATCAGACAGGGGTCAGCCAAAAAAAAACAGAGACAGTGACACAAATTTAGCTTTGCTACTCCAGAGAACTTGCAAGGTGGGAGCAGTGAACACCAGTACAACAGCTGGAAGAGGAAATACATCAACAAAGGAACCACCAACACAAAACAACAGAAGAAGGTGAAGGAGGAGGAGAAACCCACACTAAATTCAGTCCAGGACCGAACGGATAACACACCAATTGGAGGAGAAATTACCCACAACAAACAACTGAATAAGAGTAATTTAAGAAACAGAGGCTAGCAAGAAGGGGCTCACAAACAATGGGAAGACAAAGAAACAATCCCCAAATAAAAGGAAAGGAGGAAGCCCCAGAAAGAATGATAAATGAAACAGAGGCAAGCCAACTATCAGATATTGAGTTCAAAGCATTGTTTATCAGGAAGCTCAAGAAGCTCGACGAGATCGCAGAAAATTACCAGAAACTACAGGGAAATGACAATGAATTCACTGCAAACTATATCAACATGAAAAAGGAGATAGAAACTATCCACAAGAGCCAAGAGGAAATGAATATACAATATCTGAACTGAAGAACACAATAGAAGGAATCAAAAGCAGGCTTGATGAAGCAGAGGATCATATCAGCGAGCTGGAGGACAAGGTACAAAAAACACCCAAAGAGAGCAAGAAAGGGAAAAGAGACTCAGAAAGAATGAAGACGTATTAAGGGAAATGAAGGGAAAACATGAAACGTAATAATATTCGTATAAATAGGGATATCAGAAGGAGAAGAGGAAGAGCTAAGAATAGAAAACCTGTTTGAAAAAGTAATGATGGAAAACTTCCCTAATCTGATGGGAGAAAAAGTCCCACAAATCCAGGAAACAGAGAGAGTCCCAATCAAAAGGAACCCAAACAGGCCCACTTCAAGACACATCATCATTAAATAGGCAAAATTCCAAGACAAAGAGAGAATCTTAAAGACAGCAAGGAAGAAACAGTGACATACAAGGGAGCCCCAATAAGGCTAGCAGCTGACTTCTCAATGGAAACACTCCAAGCCAGAAGAGAATGGCAAGAAATATTCCAAGTAATGAGAACCAGAGGCCTGCAACCAAGGTTACTGTACCTAGCAAGGCTCTCAATCAAGATAGATGGCCAAATAAGGAGCTTCCCAGACAAAAGAAGTCTAAAAGAATATACCTCCACCAAACCAGCTCTGCAAGAGATGCTAAAGGGACTGCTTTAAGGAGAGAAAGGAAGAGAGAGAGAAGGGAACACAAATAAAAAAAATGGCAATGAGTAAGTACCTATCAATAATAACCTTAAACATAAATGGATTAAATGCTCCAATCAAAAGACATAGACTAGCTGAATGAATAAGAAAGCATGACCCACACATATGCTGCCTACCAGAGACCCACCTCAGGACAAAAGACCTACACAGACTGAAAGTAAGGGGCTAGAAACAAGTTTTCCAAGCAAACGGACAAGAAAAAAAGAGCTGGGGTAGCAATAGACATATCAGACAAAATAGACTTCAAAAAAAGGGCCATAAAGAGAAATCCAGAAGGACACTTCATAATACTCAAGGGAAAAATCCACCAAGAAGACATAAACATTGTAAATATATAGGCGCCCAACATAGGAGCACCCAAATACATAAAGAAAATCTTGGAGGACTTCAAAAATGATATTGATAGCAACACAATCAGAGTAAGGAACTTCAACACCCCACTGACAAAAATGGAAAGATCCTCCAAACAAATATCAACAAAGATATTGTGGCATTGAACAATACTCTAGATGAAATGGACTTAACTGATATATACAGGGCCTTTCACCCCAAAGAAGCTAAATACACATTCTTTTCAAATGCACATGGAACACTTTCAAAGACAGATCATACGATAGGACACAAAACAAGCCTCAACAAATTCAAGAAAATTGAAATAATACCAAGTATTTTCTGTGACCACAAGGGACAGAAATTAGAAACCAACCCAAAGGAGAAAAAAACCCCAAACACTCAAAATCATGGAGATTGAATAGCATGCTATTAAACAACCAATGGGTCAAGGATGAGATTAGGGAAGACATCAAAAAGTTCTTCAAAACAAATGAAAATGAACTCACAACAACCAAAAACATATGGGACACAGCAAAGGCAGTCCTGAGAGGGAAGTTCATAGAGATACAGGCCTACCTAAAAAAAAATAGAAACAGTTTACACAAACAACCTAACCCTATGCCTACAAGAACTCAAGGAACAACAGCAAAGACAACCCAGAGCAAGTAGAAGGAAGGAAATAACCAAGATCAGAGCAGAGTTAAATTACATAGAGACTAAAAGCACAATTCTAAGGATCAATGAATCCAGGAGCTGGTTCTTTGAAAAGATAAACAAAATTGAGAAGCCTTTAAGTAGGCTCATCAAAAACAAAAGAGAGAGAACCCAAATAAACTCAATCAGAAATGAAAAAGGAGATATTACAACTAACGCCACAGAAATACAAAGAATTGTAAGACACTACTATGAAGAACTGTGTGCCAAGAAATATGAAAACCTAGGTGAAATGGACAAATTTCTAGGAAAATATAATCTTCTAAAACTCAATAAAGAGGAAGCAGAAAGCCTGAACCGAACAATAACAGCAGATGAAATTGAAGCAGTAATCAAAAAACTCCCAACACACAAAAGCCATGGACCAGATGGTTTCACAGGAAAATTCTACAAAGCATTTAAGGAAGAACTAATACCTATCCTTCACAGACTATTCCAAAAAATCCAAAATAATGGAAGACTCCCAAACTCTTTTTGTGAAGCCAGCATCACCCTAATCCCAAAACCAGATAAAGACACAACAAAGAAAGAAAGCTTCAGGCCAATATCACTTATGAACATAGACGCTAAATCCTCAGCAAAATATTGGCAAACCACATCCAGCAATACATTAAAAAGATCATACGCAATGATCAAGTGGGATCAATCCCAGGGATGCAAGAATGGTTCAATATTTGCAAAACAATAAACGTAATACATCATATAAACAAAAGAAAAGACAAAAATCACATGATCATATCAGTAGATGCTGAAAAAGTATTTTATAAGGTACAACACCCATTTATGATAAAGACACTTAGAAAAGTGGGAATAGAGGGAGCATTCCTTAACATAATAAAGGCCATATATGAGAAACCTACAGCCAAAATTATACTTAATAGGCAAAACCTAAGATCTTTCCCACTAAAATCAGGAACAAGACAAGGATGTCCACTATCACCACTTCTATTCAACATAGTACTGGAAGTCTTGGCCACAGCAATCAGACAGGAAAAGGAAATAAAAGGCATCCAAATTCGAAAGGAGGAAACAAAACTGTCAATGTCTGCAGATGACATGATAGTGTACTTAGTAAATCCTATAGACTGCCAAAAAAACTACTTGATCTAATCAATGAATTTGGCAAAACAGCAGGATACAAAGTCAATATCCAGAAATCGAAGGCATTTTTATATACCAACAGTGAAAAATCAGAAGCAGGAATCAGGAAAAGAATCCCATTTGATATAGCAACACGAAAAGTAAAATACCTAGGAATAAACCTAACCAAGGACGTAAAAGATCTATACTTAGAAAACTACACAACACTGAAGAAAGAAATCATGGAAGACACAAACAAATGGAAACATATACCATGCTCATGGATTGGAAGAATCAACATCATCAAAATGTCCATACTCCCCAAAGCAATTTATAGATTCAATGCAATCCCTATCAAAGTAAAAGTACCAATGGCATATTTCATGGATATAGAACAAACACTTCAAAAGTTTATATGGAACCATAAATGACCCCAAATATCAGCTGCAATTTTGAGAAAGAAGAGCAAAGTAGGAGGAATCACAATATCTGATATCAAACTGTATTACAAAGCCACTGTAATCAAAACAGCCTGGTAATGGCTTGAAAACAGACAGAGAGTCCAATGGAACAGAATAGAGAGCCTAGAAATAAACCCAAGTCTCTATGGGCAATTAATCTTCGACAAAGGGAGCAGAAGCATAAAATGGAATAAAAATAGCTTCTTCAACAAATGGTGTTGGGAAATCTGGACATGCAAAAAAATGAAACTCAAGCACCAACTTACACCATACACAAAAATAAATCCAAGGTAGATAAAAGACTCAAATATACGTCACTACACTATAAAATTCCAAGAGGAAAACATCGGTAGGAAAATCTCAGACATTCCACGCAGCAACATCTTCAATGATATGTCCCCTAGAGCCAATGACATAAAGGAAATAATAAACAAATGGGACTTTATCAAAATAAAGAGCTTCTGTGGGGCTAAAGAAAACAGTATTAAAATAAAAAGAGAACCAACAGTATGGGAAAACATATTTGCCGATGATACCTCAGACAAGGGTTTGATCTCCAAAATATATAAAGAACTCATATGACTCCACTACAGGAAGACTAAAAAACCACTTAAAAATGGGCAAAAGACATGAACAGACACTTCTCGAAAGAGGACATACAGAGGGCCCAGAGACATATGAAAAGATGCTCAACATCATTAGCCATCAGAGAAATGCAAATTAAAACCACAATGAGATACCACCTCACACCAGTCAGAATGGCCATTATCAACAAAGCAACAGATAACTATTGGAGGGGATGTGGAGAGAAGGGAACCCTACTGCACTGTTGGCGGGAATGCAGACTGTTGCAGCCATTGTGGAAAACAGTATGGAATTTCCTCAGAAAAATAAAAATGGAACTGCTTTTCGACTCAGCAATTCCACTACTGGGATTATACCCTAAGAGCCCTGAAACACCAATTCAAAAGAACCTATGCACTCCTATGTTCATAGCAGCACAATTCACAATAGCCAAGTGCTGGAAACAACCTAAGTGCCCATGTACAAATGAGTAGATCAAGAATCTATGGTACATTTACACAATGGAATTCTACGCAGCAGAGAGGAAGAAGGAGCTTATACCCTTTGCAACACCATGGATGGAACTGGAGAACATTATGCTAAGTGAAGTAAGCCAGGCTGTAAGGGACAAATACCATATGATCTCACCTTTAACTGGAACATAATCAACAAAAGCAAAAAGCAAAACATAACCAGAGACATTGAAATTAAGAACAATCTAACAATAACCAGGGGGGAGGGGGAAGGGGACAATGGGGAGAAGAGTTTTCAGGAATCAGTATAGAGGACACATGGACAGAACCAAGGGGGAGGAGGGAGGCATTGAAGGGAGGTGGGGTTGGAGGGCAAGGGGAGGAGAGAGGATGCAGACAATTGTAATTGAACAACAATAAAATTGAACAACAATTTTTTTATTAAGAAATAATTATGCATAGTGCATAGTCGTTTTGTACGCAAGGCATATTTTAATGATAAAAATCTGTTAATTTTGTCATAAAAACAATTCATAAAGTTTAGGTGATAATTTATTCAAGCTTCATATGTTACACAAAGTTTTGATAAAATAAAACTATTAAGATAGTCTCTTGTAGTTTGTTGTAATATTAATTAATTTGTTGACATATTTTAGGCTTGGTAAAATAAAACTTCATTAATTTTTCCTCAGGTATTCAAAATAATGTGAAATTTAAATCAATTACCATTTTCTAAGTATTCATTTTTTTGTTCTTTAAGTGAATCAAGAAAATACATGAATATTTATTGGATATTCACAATGAGCAAAATGGTCAACTTAGAATCTGTGAAGAACCCAAAACATATGATAACGTTTGTGCTTTGAAGAGGTTTATAATTTAATAGAAAGGGAAAAGGCATACATAGTGCCTTTAACAAGTGAAATTAAGGGATTCCAGTGGTATCTTTTAGGACTCATTGTTTATTGCTTTGACATAATCATTTGTGTACTTTGTTTACTCTGCTATCACACTAAAGTGTTAGTTGGAGGATTGTGCTTTATCCTTATTTGTAATTTTCTCTAACACCTGAGGCAATGTATAAGGCAGGAGTGGCCCATAAGTAGCCTTGCAATGAAAAATATATAAAACACTAATAATATAAAACTATATCTCTGATTAGCCAAATTCATGGAACTTGCAAGTGCTATTGAAGTTCACTGGGACTGGGTTGCTCAGTAGAGTTTCCACAAATGACAGAGTAATTTAGTGAAAATGTGAAAAAAGAAATGTGAAAAGGAAGGATATTTCAGGCAGGTGGAAGAGTATGCAAGGCATTTATGTAGAAATGCAGAAAAGTTATATTTCAAGTTTTAGTGCAGTGATTTTGAACTGATCTGGCACAGCATACCAATGTACCACAAGAATTTTTAAAGCACGCAATATGTGACTATTTAGTCAGGGCCATTGACTTTTTTTCCCATAGACTGTCAAATTTAAAAATGACAACAGCCAACACTACAATAGCCATACAGGGTGAATAAATCAAAATTATACCTTCTTTTGTCATATCAGCAAAAAATATAATATGTTTTTAGGTGTGCCACAGATTTTTAGTAATTAGTTTATGTGTGCCATGAGATTTAAAAAAGTTGAAAATTGGCCTGGCTGGTGTAGCTCAGTGGATTGAGCGCGGGCTGGGAACCAAAGGGTCCCGGTTCGATTCCTAGTCAGGGCACATGCCTGGGTTGCAGGCCAGGTCCCCAGTGAGGGCCATGTGACAGGCAACCACACATTGCTGTTTCTCTACCTCTCTTTCTCCCTCCCTTCCCCTCTCTCTAAAAAATAAATAAAATCTTTAAAAAAATTAAAAAAATTAAAAAGTTGAAAATTGTTGCCTTAGTGGGTATCATTGACTTCCTGGAATGGAACGCTTTTTTGTAGAAAAATACCAATAAAGCTCTAAAGAACTTATAGTATAGGCCTCACCCATGAGCTAAATAAGAACTTTACATCAGTTTATATTTTATTATTAATAAACATCAAAGCAATCTTTATCTTATGATATAGGCTATTTCATAGTAATTTGGAACAAAAAAACTTGTTTTCCCATAAATAAATGGGTCTCTTATATTCTTTTTCTTCCTTCCCTTCCATCAATTCCCAGTAAGGGCACATGCCTGGGTTACAGGCCAGGTGCCCAGTAGGGGGTGTGCAAGTGGCAACCACACATTAATGTTTCTCTCCCTTCTTTCTCCCTCTCTTTCCCTCTCTAAAATAATAAAATAAAATCTTTAAAAAATATATTTTAAAAAATAAGCCATTGACTCAAGGGTCAGGAATTTGGGCAGGTCTCAGTGAGGAAGGCTCATCTCTGTTTCACATCATCTCAGCTAGGCTGACTCCAGTCAGTCTCCAACATCCAAGATGACCTAAGTCATATGTCTAGTGCCTTTGTGCTGGCTGCCACTCGTTTCTTCTGTGTGACCTCTCACTCTTCATATGGTCTCTTACCATTTGATAGTCTAGCATGAACTTTTTGATGTAGATCTTAGTTCAAGAAGATGAAAACAGAAGCTGCAAGGCTTCTTAAGGTCTAGGTCTGAAAGTCACAATGTCATTTTTGCTGCATTCTCTTGGCTAAAACAAGTAATAGGGTCAGCAAAGAGTTAAAGGGAAGAAAAATTCCTGTTGATAAAGATGGCAAAATTGGAAAGTCCCATTGCAAAATGATTTGCATAATAGGAGGAATTGCTTGAGGTATCTTTGGAAATAATCTGTCAAAATGGATCTGCTCTGTGAGGTATTTAAGGGCCCATACTACTTTTTCATGTTGCTCTGCCTTCTTTAAAATGTTGCTGTCCTTTTTCGAGAAGTGTCTGTTCATGTCTTTTGCCCATTTTTCATTGGGTTTTTTGTCTTCCTGGAGTGGAGTCGTATGAGTTCTTTATATATTTTGGAGATCAGACCCTTGTCTGAGGTATCATTGGCAAATATTGTTTCCCATACGGTTGGTTCTCTTTTTATTTTAATACTA